>BMAU01018971.1:1137500-1436861 GCA_019973935.1 Trichonephila clavipes | reverse complement strand
CAATCGCCTAATGTACGTGAAAGATATTCGTGGTGAAATGAGTCTTTCTGATACAAATCTAAAGTAGAAAAGATGTCCTGGAATTTCTGGGTATACAACACCATTATATTTTGATAAATTTCGTATATTTTTTTCTATTTAAACTTTGTCGGATATTGTAGCAAGATTTAATGTGTCTTCTAAATTACGTCCCGGTTAAATATTTTTTGTGCTCAGCAACAGACGTTCTCAAATCATCTCTAAACCATAATCTATCATAAATTGAACTCCCGTATCAATTGAACGATTATCAATTAATCGTTTTTGAAAATCTTTGTCAGCATTTTTATGGGAATCACAGTCTTTGTAACGTAAGATAAAATTTATTATTGATTAACATGCATCAGTTCCAATACGCACTAGACTTGTTGAGGGCTCTGTATTTAATGGCACAGGGTGGTTCACTAAGTCCGTATTAATTTGTGCAGTCATTAGAAGAGTCTCAATAGCATTCCTATCCCTCAAACCGAGCATTAAGAGAGTATTTTGGAGTGTTTTTTTCCGTGCCCGATATTCTCTCATGTACTCTGATGGAGATTCCGCAGTAGCACTTAATAAAGTTGCAATATTTTTCTGTTTTTTTTTTGTTTTGTTTTTCTGGTCACTTTTTCGATTGGACTTGCAGCTAGTTTTTCTTTTTTCTTTCTTTCACGAAACACTTTTCCTCTTTGTGCATTTGATTTAGGCATTGTGACTAGAATTAATATAATAATTTAACGCAAATAAAAGTCAAAAAAGCAAATTAGCGGCCGAAAACATCGCCGTGTAGCAAACAATCTAAGAAAGTATTTCAAAAAAGCATGCTTTTACAGTGAGAGCTACCGTCTACACCATTTATGTGTCTACACCGTAATGTCGCTACATCTCATACAACCGTTGATAGATGTTCCCGGGTCTGGGGGGAAAGGACCCCCAATAGGAAGGTTGGCAAATTGACCAATCGATGATGAACAATCATCCAACTTTTACACGGATATGACGCAAGTCACGTTGTGTCCCCTCTCCCCCTTTTCGTCCTAACTCGCTATCCAATCATCATGGTGAGGATTCAGGGGGATAGGGAGGGAGGCGGGGAGACTACTTCCGTTCGCTGTTACGCAAAACTGAGGCAAACTTCTCATTCACTTTCGAGCGCTAAGAAGTTTCACTTCAAAAACCTTCTATGAAGTGAGAAAGATAATGAAATCAATACTGAGTGCGATGTCACCACGGCTGTTAATAACTCCTGCTGCGTGTCTTCGAATTATAAAAAAATGTTTCGACGATTTGTTGGGGATAAGACAGCCCATGTAATTCGAAAATATTTAAATTTGATCCGATTCAGCAGTGAATGGTGTATGCGGAACTACTGAAAACCATACTATAAAGATGTCATACTACGAGGATAGGTAAAATAGGTAAACAATACAATTTAGCGAATGATTTGATGAAATATTTTTCTCCATTTAAAGCATGATGAATACTGCGGACAGACTCCATAATTCTGTACCTCAATTGAATGACAAGTACGACACACGCATCAAACTGGCTCTCAACTCCCGAAAATCACATCACACCATCTCGTTCTGACCACGAAACTAAAGATTTACCATGAATCAACCTCAAGGCACACACAGACAGATAAAATTTTAAGTTAAAATAAGGCAACAGGCTCCCAAACTTCAAAGACAGAACACTGGCTGTTCATTGTATCATTAATGCGTACTAGGATAGAAGTGGTAGAATTCAATACCTCTTCAAAAAATAATATTCAGTACTGGAACAGTAAGGGAACGTATACAAGCAGTTAAGGTATCCAACTACATTCGGAACTGTGATTTTGAAAAGCTTATAAATGGATAATATTTATGATATGTAGTGTCTTTTAGATTAGAAAACGTATATAAAATTGTTTCAAGAATATTTTATTACAATAAAAAATTATTTAAGTACAATATTTTGACAAAAAATGAACATAGCATGACCCATTTTCAAAATATTCTCCTTTTATGAAAAATGCTTGTATTATAATAATATTTTGTGCATGTATATAACTAAGAACTCTCTACAGAGACTCAGCTAGAATTTTTTAAATATATGACTTAGAAGTGGGTTTATTCATATCTTACGACAACACACGGGTGCAATTTTAAGAAAGAAACGCCAATAATCATTTCAATTGGTGGTAACTCTGAAAATTATGTGAATTTTTTAACAATTCTAGTTGAGCTTCTGTAGAGAGGTCTGAGCTATATATAGGCAGAATATTATTATAATAGAACCATTTTTCACAAAAGGAGAACATTTGGAAAACAGATTATTCTAAGTTAATTTTTTGCTAAATATATTTAAAAAAAAAGAATGTTTTTGTCAAAATCTCCTTAAAACAATTTTATGCATGCATTCTAATCTTAGTGACACTAAATATCATGAAAAGTATCCATTTATGCGGGTTTTTTAAAATCACGGTTCTGAACGTCGTCGGATACCTTAAGCAACCTCTATAATTCACTCTCTCCATATTTAATATCTACCATTTTAAACCAGGAAGGAGCGACAACAGAAAATCGACAATAATCGCAGATAATAAGTTTATTAATGTCACTCTAGGGTTATTGGTGACGGAAACTTGAGCTGGTACCTCCCTTTCCTAACTTCCACACCACACCGACGGGATAACGTTTAAGCCTTGACAGATTTAACGTGCAATGGTCCTATCTATACTACGGGTCTTCAGAGGCATTAAGCTTTAAGTAATGACTCGTCAGCTACGATTCCTTCTTCTGGAACACTAGGCTATTGTTACAACAATGTAATCGTAGAAATGGATGTCTTGGATACTGCCTGTCAAATGATGTCAGAAAGTACATTCAAACGCTGCAATGCAAATAATGTCACAAAGTAAAAGTATACTTCGATGGTTGTGTAACAGACTATATTTTTAATGGAATGCTTCTTGATGTGGGAAAGCGACCCATCACTGTCATGAGAACAATATACCTTTCAACGCATGTAGTAATGTAACGAGGCTGTTGCAATCGATGACGTAGGTCAGTCAGCTTCCCTTACATCCATCAATTTCAGATTCGCATCACTGTTGCTTAGTTACGACTAACATGTCACATCATCGATTTTTCAGGAGAGAGTATATAACTTACATCTTTTATAAATGGTAATTCTTTTGCAGATAAATTCAGGAACGCTTACTGCAGATGTTTCTGTACTTCTAATACTTCTTCAATGTGTACTGAAACTGCTTAGATAACACACACTCAAAGAAAACAATTTCAGTAATAGAAACCGGTGTTGTTTTCTCCTTTTATTGTTGCACTTATCTTAGGCGCAACAGGTATAATCATATAAAGGGTGTATGTTTGTGCTGAAACGTTTATCAGTCACATAACCTATCGTGGTATATCTACAGCAGATATTTTACACAGTTTAGAAGGTCCCTTCGGAGTAAAGTACTGTCGGACATCTATATAAAGAAGTTTAAATCCAGAAGAAAAGTTCGTTATATAGAGGTTTATCTTTCAGTTTTCCTTATAGAGCTCGTAAAACAAATCTTAAAATCATAAGCACTATATATTGAAAAAGTAATTACTCACACCTTTTTGTAAATTAATATATATTTACTTCATGTATCTTATCTATAAAAAAAAAAAGGAAAAATTATAAGGACAGTTTCTTGACGCCTTTATTCACTTCCTGAAGAATTAAATGTTTTTCTTTGATGCTCAAGCACTTAGTTGTAACATTTTCAAGCTACGAGAAACAAAGCTATCAGGTTGACTGATCAACTACACTGATCAATTGAACAGCCTAGTTCAAGAACACGGGGACACGAGACAACTCCACTTAAGTTGAAAGGGATATCGAAGACGTTTACAGGGAGCTGAACAATAGGGGCTAATAGTTGCACTTTTTGGATGAAACTCCCATAACTGTATTGCTCTCGGCGAGTTAGGCATCTAATAAAACCAGTTCAAGATTTATGACCACCATAAAATGTGTTAAAAGAGAGAATAACTTGAAATGTACAGAAATACTTTAAAAATAGGAATCAAAATATTGAATCACAAGAGTAACAGTTCGTTGTATAGAAAATGCACTTCGCTGTTGGGAGGTTATTTTACGAGGAAAATCGTGGAATGTTCTTGGCTCCAGGAAAACGTTCGCTGTATAGAAAAATTCGCAATATAGAGGTTCGCAATATGGAGGTTCAACTATACACCAGTGTGTAATATTTCCGTTTTTAGCCACTTCGTTTATATTAAATAACAAGTAATATAAAAAAAAAATAAATCAATTCCTACTTAGGTTAATAAAGAAAATTTTATTTTAGTTAATTTTCATTAAATAATTACAATTAATATAAACATGTATATATATATGACTAAATCACAATATTAAGTAGCAAAACACTTTTAAATTAACATGATAACTCTTTAATCGTATCAAGTTTGGAATTAATTTCATAAAAGTTGAATAAAAAAAGGGAAATAATTTATTTTAAAACCAGTGTAAAAGGAATTCTAACGTCTAACTAGCATAGGCTTATTTAGGTTAAGTTAAATCTTTATCACAAATTCACAAAAGCTGTTTTATCCAATGGGTATGCCCTCTAGAGGAAAAATATCGACTGAAATATATTCCTTAAACTATAATTAATTAATTTAATTTAATCAATGAATATTTGAAAAACTGCATTAACATCAAGTTTCCTCCACTGCAGGTTTAAAGAATGTATTTAAAACTTGAGTGGATGAATAAAACGCATTTTACTAACGATTGAAAATTTAAACCAAAAATATGAATAAATATATGTAGGGAATGTGTTAACTAATAGTGGGAATTGATTAATATGAACGGTGTGATTTAAATTATTTGACAGCGATTTCATTCTCTATATCTCTTTTATGTATGAAGAACTACTGTATAAAATATGATTTAATATATACTACTTAAATACATGTAATAATTTTATGTAATCAAGTAAAAAATATATAATGAAACAAAGCAAAAAAATTAGAAAAATAATACATAGTATCAAACATAAAACTGCATTATTTTAAATGCATTACATGTGGCTTCTTCACTGAACTCTTAAATTAAAATTATTTTGCTTTTATCACGTCCTATTAAGTGATTTATTATTAATTCACTTTCCTTTGAGGTATAAATTCAATAACAGTATCATTAATCTAAATATATCTGTGTTGCTATTGAATCAATACAAAGGATAGAATTTTTGAAATATAAGTTAATCACAGAAAAAGTTTCAATTTTGTATAACTTACAGTAATTACTATTGAAATATTATTCGTTATTCTTTTTAAAAGAACGATGAATTTTCAAAACTAACTTTTAACAATCAGAAAATGCATAATTCGAGATGTTTTTTGATACCACGATAAACACAGTGTAGTAACTAAAATTTTATCAACTCACCATTATTTTAATTTTATTTAGCTTAAAAAAGTTAAGTAATTTTATTTAGTTTAAAAAAATCTTAAAGGCTGACTCGGGGATGTAGATTTTTAAATTCAACATCGTTGTAACTTTGAAATAACTATGGTAAAAGCACATTTTTTTTCACAGAAATTTTAACAGAATGATCAGAAAATTAAGTATCACTGTCAATAAAATAGTTGACTAGCTAAATTTCTACATTAAATAAAATTACATTTCATTTCCTTTAGAATTATGTAGTATTGTAGCTTTTAGACTAAACTGCAATTACAGAATGAAATTCACAATTCATTGTTGTCACATCCAATAATTCACTTGTCAAATAACATCTGTGAGCCTAGGTAAAAAGTCTGATTGAAGGGAATGTGATGTTTAGAGACAGTTCACATTTAAAAGAATTATGAGACTAAAGTTTTGAATGCTCATGTTATGTGAAGTTATGTATCAGTCTAAAACTTATCAGCTTTAGTAACTCATTGTTTTTGCAAAACGCTCTATCTACCTTTTTTGACATGTGCAAAAAATATTTAAGCCTCTGCTTTGATTACTGATTCAAACATGTATCGGGTAACAATTTAGAAATTTTTGAATTAATCAACTATAGATTAGGAACACCGAGTTCCTTTTTTGCGCGCATGGTTAACTATCATTTCCCGTATGGTTCTTACGAAAAAAAGAAACATGATGTATCAATAAAAATTCAACAACAAAAAAATCTAACTTATGTATATGTTATCGTTAAAGTGAATAATTCAGTTACTTCGTGAAATAACTAGACAAGTTAGTTAAAGTATATAATAGAGGAAATATTTCATATTTTTTACCTAGTTATTTTATGAAATAACTAATTATTCTATGATATAACTAATGATGGACCGTTAAAGTGAAAAATAAACAATTTCAATGTCATTTTATAATTATTTTTTATGTGTAACATCTTTCCTCTCGGTTGCTGGATGTTTGTGAGAGTGGTTTTGTGAAAAGAGGCGGACATGTGTAACAGGAAACCGAGGAAACGCGCACTATTTGATTTGACCAATGAGCGCACGCGGGGTGTCGATCGACATGACCTGTCACCTTACCTTCATAGTTTCTTTACAAATGATGAGCTGTTTTGGGCAGGGGAGGGCTTATACACTAAAATATCAATCCCCTTGTTAATACTAAGATGTCATTTTTGGGGTTGATATTTAGGGGATCGATAGTGCTACCTGTTTGGTTAGGGAGTATAAGGATTCGACCTCCCTAGGTACTTACCCCCCCAGACAGCATTTTGCCAATAGCTCGACACATGAGTCTCTGTCCTCTCGAACCTTGCCCATTCGATCCTTCTGCTTCCATTGTATATTCTCACTAAATCTCTTGCTCGTAGGGCGATTCCTTGTGTTTTATTTCAACGTTTTGAACTTTTTAAAACTTCTAAAACTTTTTAAATCTGTAATATTTTGAAATGTATTTGAGTGTCTGCTTTGAGATTTGACCATAGGTTTCCCCCGACAAGACCCATCCGTTTATCCACCTCGCCTTCTTTTGGTAGGCCTGAGGTGCTCCAGCACTAAAGTATTATGTCCCCACCTTATTCCTACGGGGTTGGGTAAAAATTTTGCCCCCCCCCTTTGGAATTGAGATAGGGTCTAGCTATTTGGAGGTTCGATAGTATTACGTCAAAACAAGAGATATGTGAGAAATCGACCTCCTCTCCCCTCCTACAGGGCTATTTCCTTTATATCTCGAATCCTAAGCCACCTTAGTCATCCGTACCTGCCTGATTCGATAGATATCCCTATGAGCATTCTGCACATATAATTTCATTGCAATAATCCTATTTCCTCTCCCCTATTTCAATCTCTCTAAGGAAGGATCATAGGCCGTATTTCATACTTTAACGATCAAAAGTGACCATTATTTTTTAGAATACCTAGTTAAAGCGTAGAATTCAATAATTCTATATATTTTAACTGGCTTGTCTAGTTATCTCATGAAATAATTAGCTATTCTAAGAAATAACGGATTTCACACTTTAACAGTAACATATACATTAAAGTACATTATCATAGGCCTGTACACACTGACCTGACTAAGTAATGAAATTCTTTATCAGATAATTACAAAACTTCTTTTAAATTATTATTCAAGATTAACCGCGACAGTTTTCTAAATTAAGTAATTCACCATAACTTAATTAACCTTAATTAATTACTTTCAACTACTCTACTATGGAATTTAATCAAGTAAGCAATTTTTTTTTCTTTTTACAGGTAATTTCAAACTCTCCTACTTAGTAATCCGTTGTTTAATAAAAATCCAGCGAAACTAATTGGCAAACTATTCTGCTTAAGGCGCTTACAAGTTCATGCATACTAAATTAGCCATTCTTAGTTACTTAAAAGTTATTTATTCCAAAGTGACTTAACAATACATTTAGTTTCTATACAAAACAAGCTAGGAATTGAATACCAAATGACAAATACCAATGTGGTAAAAGTATTACTTATTTTGCACGTTAACGCAAACGGCCGATTCCAAACTTTTAGAGAAGAAAGAAACCTGAAAAATTTCTAATTCACGAATTTCAAACTCATGTTTCATTCATGATTTCGGTCTGAATTCCGTGTTGGAGAAAATCTCCTTCGGAAAATTAGTTTCCTGGGCGAGGAAAAAAATCAGAGCGTAAAGGATTTCAATTTCAAACGAGGTTAACTTGGATGTGGAGGTGCGATTTGGTAGTTAAACTTATTTTTGCTTTGAAAGCGCTCTAAGTGATTTCGTTTTATTTGTGCTAAGTAGGGGAAATCAGCGGGGCTTCGCACCTAGTCCCTTATTTTAAAAACATCGTTCACATGGGAAGAATAACTTAAGAGGTGTTTCATTATCCTAAGCATTGTACTCAACCAGAAAAAGCATTCTAGAATGTATTTAAGCAATCGTGAAATAAGTAAGAGCTTACAGAAAATGTATGTTTAAGCAAATCACGAAAGTCCCAAAACATTTCAAAAGAGGTACGTATAGCTATTCAACAGGTTTTTTTACATAAGAGAGCTTTTTAATAATATATCTTTTTTTCAGTTAATACTGTTAGTTCACTCTCTCCCCATGTATATATATTTATATTTATCTCTCTCTCTCTTTATATATATATATATATATATACATACATACATATATATATATATCTTGTTCAAAATTTCAATTGTTAAAAATAATTTGTATGTCCTACAATGGAGTTCAAATATATTTTTTAACTTGTAATGGATGACGCTTGACGTTAATACAATTTTTTCAAATATTAATTCAATAACTAAATTTTAATTTTTAATTTAAAACTTATTCTAAGTCATTTCTGGCGAAGTTAGGAATAGCACCAACACATTGTGAGCGTAAGTTTTTCTGCCGAATTTTTCTTGGCTTTAAATATAGATATTTTTACTTGTAGTGGATGACACTTGATGTTGATACAATTTTTTTCTAATATTAATTCATTAACTAAAATTAAATTTTTCTTTGTTGACCTAAGTAGGAATTGACTTTATTTTTTTATATTACTTGCTATGTATGATTTCAGCAAAAGTTAAATAATGTGTGTGGAATTTGATGAGATTTTCAGATACATATTCTAATATCTCTTGCTTATTATACTAAAAAGGCAAACTAAAATCGTAACATTAAAAACGAATGTTATTGAAATCTATACTTGAAGGGAAAATAGTGGCCATGGTCACCTAGTGGTCAGGGTAATGGACTAGTGGCCTGTACGCAATGCGTTCGAACCTTGTACCGCTCAAGAGTTGCCGTGCAGAGGGGATGATGCACCTAAAATATACCGAGGTTCAAACGTCCTCCCGGTGTGATGTGCAATTAGAAGAGGATGGTACCAGCTCAAGTGTTCTCCTCCTCAACTGACAAAAAAAAAAATTAGGAGGTCTATCGCCAAAAGCTCTCGAGTAGCTGAATAGTATGGCGTTAATATTGTCTTATCCACGCAAGGGAAAATGATGTTTCTTCAAAACGTGAATTATCATAAAACTGCAAACATTGATCACTATTTTTTACCTTCAAAATTAAACATGTGACGCATGTAAAAACATAAATTATACGTATATTATGTAATTTTATGGGATTGGTTTATAATTAGTGATGGCCAAAATAATTAAAGACTTGTTGTTTACGATTCAACTATTTGAAATATAAAAAATTACTATTTATTTACTCAAATGTACTTCATATCTACTATTAAAGGGAAATTTTTAAAGTTCAGTAAGACCCCGCTTAACGCGAGGGATACGTTCCATCAAAGTAGAGCGTAATGCGAAACAGCGCTAAACGAGGCGCTTAACATGTAAATAATGGGGTTAGGGGAAGATAAATAAAAAATTGGTTAGGTATTAAATTAGATAATTATGTTGTTTTTTTTACTAAAAATAAAACCAAACATTTATTTCTAACAAAAATAAAAACTATATAAACAAATACATACATATAAAAACAAATAAAATTCTAAGTCAGTCAGATCATTCAGTCTATTCTGTGTTTCCAATGTTTTGCATTTTTTGTCAAGAAAACATCTTGTTGAAGTTTCCAAATTCAATGCAACACTAATTTGAGATTGACGTTCACCAGAATCTAATCTTTTAATCACTTGCATTTTAGATTCCAGTGAAATGCATTTTCTGGTTGCTTACTTTTCTTGTTTTTCATTATCACACATGATAAAAATTAAGAGCATAATATTTGTCACTGTATTAATCGTTATAGTATTACATAAATTTATACTTATAATAATGTCAACAAATGTTTCAAATGATAAAAATGCGACCGTACAGTACAGCACCAAACAAGAAACACAACTAAACTGTTTCGGATATGGTACGAACATATTTTGAAACCCTACAATATATATTTCAGGGAATCCTCGGGTTAAAATAAAAAAACACTAAACCGAAACAGCGTTAAGCGGAGTCTTACTGTATTTTATAAATTTTATTTATACACTCAGGAACATTGAAAATAGTGACCCAAGAAGAAAGCTAAGTACAATCGCGAAACTTTAAAAATTAGTATAGCGTAATGTGATCAGCGTAGCCTGATCATCGGGATGAAAACTGCAGGCTGGTCGACGTGCCGTGTTGCTGGCCAGGTGGATCGTTTGGAGTGTGCCGTTAGAAATTGTTGGGAGCAGTGGACACGAGAAGGTACCCATGCGCGGAAGACCGGATCTGGAGCGACCAGGAAGACCACGAGGGAGAGGATCGAATGGATCGTGTGACAAGCACTTTAGGGATCCCACAGTGACTCGTTCAACGATACGAACAGACATAGGCGTAGCAATTGTTCCACAAACAATTTCCAGACGCCTTGCAGAAGCAAATCTTAAATCCAAGCGCCCTTTCCGTGCACTCATTTTAACACCGGAACATCGGCAACTGCGTCTACAGTGGTGCCAAGCCAGATCAATGTGCAATGTCCCAGATTGGCAAAAGGTTGTGTTTAGTGATGAATCCCAGTTTGTTTTGGTAACCGTGCACGGGTGTGGAGGCACCCTGGTGAGCGGTACAATTCCCTCCACAATGTACTACTTCACACTGCCCGCAGAGATGGTGTAATGGTCTGGGGGCCATAGCCTATGATACCGGTCCACTTTAATTGTGATGCGTGGCACCTTAACGGGCCAACATTAGGTTGATGATATTCTTCGACCCCATGTAGGACCTTTCCTAAATTGTCTCCCAGGGGCAATTTTCCGTCCGCCTACGGCAAGAGTTGCTCAAGACTTCCTACGTCATTTTCAGACTCTTCCATGGCCGGCCCGCTCCCCCGATTTGTCCCCTGTAGAGCACGTGTGGGATCCACTAAAACGGCAGATGCCATCGTGTCACTCTGTACATTATTTAGAGTTGGCTGTTCAAGATTTGTGGGCCCATCTGCCTCAGAACAACATAAGGTGTCTAATCAACTCAATGCCGGACCGTGTGGCGGCATGCATTGCAGCTAGAGGTGGTCCAACGCACTATTGAAGTTGCCCAGTTTTTGTGTCATTGCGCACCCTGTATTCGTTTAATTATCTTGTTTTTGAGATCAAGTGAATCTCTTATCTGTGTCATTAATGTATTAAATTTCATTTCAATCCGATGCTTTCTTCTTGGGTCGCTATTTTCAATTTTCCTGAGTGTATTGAGTATCACATAGACCTGTCGTCTTCAAACTGGCTATGCCACGCCATGGATATGCCACGCCACGAGGCATATCCATGTGTTCCACGAATCATAATAAAACTTTGAAAATAAAACCATGAATGTGCATGCGAAATGGATACATACGTGGATGCAAGTGAGCATACCACATGTGTCTGAAGCTTCAAACCATGATTAAATTTGAAAACTTTATTCATTCATAATAACTTTTTTGTATTATTTTTAAACCAATAATTTTTTTTAATAGAATAAAAAAAATATAAAAGCGTTTTTTTATATGTATTGCCCAAAGTTATTATGAATATTATATTGCTTACTACTCCAGGTTCTACGAATCAGTTTTATTCTCGTTAGAGCAACATTTCGAAAAACTAAATAGTATTTTAATAGAAAATGTACCTGTTTTCATTTGTGGAAAAAAAAAAATAGAAGGAACAACTTATTGACATATCAACAGACTCGTTGCTAAAAATCTAAATTTAAGCACGAGCAGCTCCCGAATTTTTGGTTGCAAATTCATGCAAAATGTGCATAGGATTTCACATACAGATATAAATGGTTTAATGTTGTTCATAACAACGTATGTAAATGAAAAATATTTTTGAATGGGAGTGAGAGACTACAAAATAAGATATAAAAACAAATTAAACACATAATATGAAATGTTTATGTGAATTATTACAATAGACCTGGATTTAGACACTATAAAAAATTCATCCACATATCCCACTAACTAAACATAATGTAAGAATAGGTAACGACTGGATCACATATTAATATTTTTAATGAGTAAACTACGTTAAATTTAAAAAATTTATTAACATGTCAACTATTTTTAGATTAAATACTTAAATTGTGTTCATATAATGTACTTACAACATGCTGATATATACTTTAAACATTTTTTTAGGATATATTCTTCTAAGTATGTGTGTGTAAGTGTGGAATGGGGCTCCTTAAAAATGCTTTATAGGTCTGAAAGTTCCATAGGTCGAAAACGTCTGAAGATAATTGCCATCGACGATAAATTTAAATTTACTTTTAACACAACCAAAGGCTTAATTTTCATAATTGCAAAAATATTTTCATGAAACATCATTTTCAAGGTCTATAACATAAATAAAATTAATAGAAAAAAAATGCATGACATTTTTTTTTTAAAAAGTATAATTTATTCTGAACGAACTATCAAAATTAACAACATATGCGCATTTTTCCCCCCAAAACATTGTTTTACTGGTTTAGAAATTCATAATAGACTGTCTAATCAATTGTAATAAATTGAAACTATTTTAACTGCACAAAAATGACTTTACAAGCAAATAAGTGATTATGCACAATATATGTCTCATTTCCGAACAAATTTTAATCATAAAACTATTTTTTTTCCTAACTAACTCTAAAACAACCAAATAATAGGAATGACCAACGAATAAAACAAAAATTATGTCCAGAGTAAACAAAGAATCACAAGAAAAACCAGAAAGGAGTGATTTAATCTTCTTTACGCATCAAACCCCAGCAGGGGTGAAACGAAGAAATATAGAACTACGGGAGAGAAGGGCTATAAAAATTGACTCCCTCCTCTTTAGAGCATCTGCAGTAATAGGAACCAATTTACTGTCGGGCGAAGTCTGCCATTAATTCTTGACTCCAGATCTAACTTCGATCATCGCTGTGAAAGCTGTTCCTCCACTTCGTTACTAGTCGTCAAAGATCGTTAAAAATCGGACTCGTTCCAAGCTGGTGTATCAACACGAAAATGATTGCCCCGGCGGCATTATGGTCTATTGCTCCTTGGACATAAATTGGACTCGTCCTTCTCTCCGGTATTTAACTGCGCTCTCCGTGTTCTTAATCTTTATGGGACACTTACACACTTCAGCAAAATGGCGCTATTTTGATGGGTAAAGGGGATCTTTTGTAACTACCGGATAGATTTTCAAGTATTTCATCGTAAATGGATGTACTCTTTGATGTCAGAAGATATTTTGCTTTCGGACATTGGGTTCATTGAGAGTGAATGGATATGTTATTTTAAATGTTTGAGAAAATGTTAAAGTTTTAAATATTGGATATTTCTTAAACTTGTGAAAAATCCTTTTCTTGTGAAGTATTACAATATATATATATATATATATATAGATGGATAGATAGATAGATATTATAAACAATGTTATTATATTTAAAAAAAGTTTTATGTTTGTAAAATAGATAAAACTGTGAAGGCTCTATCCATGTCCTTCCGATTAACAAGTCCCCTTAGGAAGTCTTTGGTCTATTAAAACTATTGTATTGGGAACGAGCCCTCTGAAGAAGAGAACGAGATAATGCAAATTAGATCTACTATATATAGACTAAGTATTCAAGCTAAAGAGAGAGAATGTGAGAGAGATATGATAGATTACTAGATGATCATTGATTAATCAAACTGATAGTGTAACTCAGATATTTGATAATGGTAATTATTAAAGCGACGATAGGTCCCTAGAGATTAGATAGCTAAGAAAGTAATGTATTCAAACCTGAAGTAAGGGCACACTGACATTTAAAGCCTTCTCGTACTTCGCGTGCCTCGTTATTTACCTACGTATTGCTTCAATTGGGTGCATCTGTTAAATTAGACTGTTTGAACTTGTGTTGTTGATTGTGTGACACATAAATTGAGTAATTTTGGATATGGCTTGTATTTCTTCCCTTCCTCCCACATCTCCAGGCGGGGAGGAGAAAACCTTACAAAACAACCATATCTATAAAAATATTATTTTTAAAATATGAAAAAATAAGTCTTTAGGACGGTTTATTTAATTATTGAGATATATCAAAGGATTCAAAAAGTATGTTTATAATAATCAAATATGACTGTATATCTATATTTATACAGGCTTAGTCATGATTCTTTTCTGGGTTCCGAAGCGCTATATTAAGGAACCTAAGATGAATACAGCAAAAAAGAACAGTTGAAAAAATACAAATCACAAGTTTTATCTACATACATTACAGTGTTCTATATGGAAAAGTTTGGATACTCACACATCAATGCAATAAGTCCAGTTCCTTCCATGACATGGTACTATCAACGTTACTATCAGCATATGTTATTGTTTCCCGCGTTGTCAGAAAACTTAGTCTTATATAAGACTGAGTATTGAATTAAGTGTGACAGTAACTTAGCAATCGCATTATGATGTATGTCGTATAACTAAGGTTTCACATACAGAAGAGTTTCACATACATTTGTAAAGTATGAAAATAAAACAATAATTGTTTCTGTATGCTCTCAAGCGTTCTTTTTTTGCTGTATTATTCTTAGGTTTTTACTATAATGATTCGGAACCCGGAAAAGAATTATGAATAACCCTATATGTATTGAAGTAAGGAACTTACTCACTCATCACGGGAACTTCAGAACTATTAGGTATATAGACTTGAAAATTCGTAGATATTTTTCCTTTATCGAGTCCACTAAGAGCGAGATTTTCAAAAATTGACTCTCAAGAGGGTTTCACGTGGGCACAAAAAACAAATCACTCATGATTTTGATCCTTTGGACCTACATGCATATAATTTGGTACACAGTTTTCGTTTGTTGAATAGAGAGACGGCAATAGAGCGGGGGTTTCAAGTAAATTGTCTTCAAAGACCTAATTTGCTTGCACATGCAAATTCACAAATCGCTGGAGAATTGAGAGGGGAAGAAAAGCCAGCTTTTTACCGGTATCTTATTTCAGTCTGTTCACATGAGTATCTGGGGATTGGTTGATAGATTCACGTGGCTATACAATGGTTGCTGTGAAAAAAAGAAACCAATAAAAGTTAAGTGTAATAAACGTTATCTCCATGGCATCCACACTATTAAACGAAAAAAAATATCAATGTAACCATATTGTAATTTATCGCTCGTGTGGCGAACATAAACAACGACTTTTGGCGCGTAGTATTCTTTATGTAAAATTAGCACCGAATAGGTCCCGTTTCAAAGCTTTTATTTTGCTACCAATATGTGGAACTGTCCGAGCATATCCAACATTTTTAAATTCGTCACAATTTGTTTATACCTTTCCAGTTACATCAAATTTACGTTGCATTTCTTGATCTCCCCAGATGTTAATTGAAGCTCTTATTTCTTCAATGGACCAACGTGCACAATCAAGAAGAGCCGCCATCTTAGAATAAATGAATATCGGTCGCAATGCATCATTGGAAAATATGAAAACGCGCGAACTTGCATTTCTTCACATTTGCCTCGCTCCAAAGCGGGTACAAAAATCAAACCCGCTTTTCTAACCGGTATAATACCGCCTCGTCTTCTAAACTGGCTTAGAGAGGATCAATACTGGTAATTTGCCGGCAATTTTCGTTTACATAAACGGGGCTATAGGGAGGTGTTACCGGAGGGGGGGTATACATATACACTTCAAGTACTGTCATAAGGTGAGGGCTATACGAATATATTTCAATAAAATTCAAAGCTTAATTTCAGGTTTATATATCAGTAACTTAAAGGCAATACGCATTCATACAGCATCATGAAATAACCTACGAATAGGGTGGGTAATGGCTGGTACAGTTATAAATATTTGTTGAAATAAACGTAAGCAATTAAAGATTTGAGGTTATCTAATGATATGTGATTATGTGACATAAAATTCGAGCTCGGGACAACAGATTATTTATTTCTAAGGATTACTATCAGAAGCATTATTGCAGCTATGCAGAGCAATTTTCACTCTAAATAAATCCTCCACGTGCATGTAAAATTGACACATCTTGCAAATAACAAAAAGGAAAAAAGATTGCAAAGATTTTTTAAACATTAAGTATTCTAATACGTAACTAAAAACTAATTTGCAATTGAAACCATATAAGCTAATATGCTGTAGATTAAAATATTTATACAAAATGGTTCTGTACATTAAAACATTCTTCTGTACATTATCTCAGTTATATCAGATCAATTAAATAATACCAATTCAGAATATATCTATACATACAATGTTCACAGTGCTTAGAAAAAACTTCGGGATTTAACGTATCTTTGGAACAATCTAAGAGCCTGAGATACAGAGATTTTATTAATAAGTAATTCATTCCTATATTAAAAATCATTTAATTTCTAATTTCCTTTATCAAATCAAATATTGAAAGAGTTATATATCAAGGAAAGACTACTGTTCGCCACATCAAGAAAAAATCTTGTTAAGAACAATTGTGAAACTGATATTTAAAATATATTATAAATATTATACACATGTGTGTGTAAAAAAAATGCCATCTTAATTAAGTGAAATTTTGAATGCAGTCTAAAGCAATTTAACATGATCTCAGATATGTACAAAATTCTTTATGGCTTAATTATAATCACTTATACATTGAATACACTATTGTTTGGTTTATTTAAAACGCAATTACATGCACGAGATTAGTTTGGAAAAGATTATTTATTCATTAATTTGTGTATTAATGCAATACTCTGCGAATTCACAGTAATGTATGCATATGAAAGCTCGTAATTATCCAGTACTAATCGTCAATAAATATTCATGGTTAGAAGATTCGATTTCATTTCCTCGTTCTATTTGAATCTGAGGTTCTCTTAAATTATTCAATACGTCTGCTGAAACTTAATCACCGTCGCATGGTGAAATCTGCACTATGCCTGGCTACTGAGATAATTCAGTTTTCAAGGACTGCAAGGAATTTCTGGGAGTGTAAGAATTGATGAGAAGTATTTCTCATTTATACGGAAATGATTATTTCAATAGTGAGTAATATTGAATGAAAGGAAGAATAGAGTTGAAGATAAGGCAGATAAAATTTATCGAAGTTTCAGAATTCTCAGGAAGGAAGCCGACTGGGTGGTGTGGTTGGTGTGTTGCTGGCCTTCTGCACCCAAGGTTGTAGATTTAACCTCGTCCCAAGTCGCGGTGGATTTTCATGATGATGAAGATCGATAGCAGCCATGTCGTATGATTATATTGGATGTAAAAGACCCCTCGAGTGTCTATTCTGGCTTGGACGCTCTCGGCAAAATTAAATCCTAGTACAGGTTCACATCGTCAAGGGCTCAGGTACCTCCCTTTGGGGAGGAAACTGAGCGTCAAAATTACTTGTGGTGATTGGTATCTGCCAATATGGTGTCGCAATAAAAATAGACACCAGTTTCTGTGGACTGTACTAGTACTGAAATGGTAAAACACCAATCGGAAGTACATTAGAAATAAAAAAAATGATGCGAAGGCTGGAAAAATAAACTAAATATCGTTTTTGGCTCTTGACTTGGGGACATAATTGCAAACACGAACTTGAATATTAAAGCATACAACTGTAGCGACGAATTTAAAACAAAATGAAGGGGATGCTAAGGTTAACCTTCTGGAGTGATTTAGTAGCTTCTAGAGGGTCTGTCAGCTTGGATTTTGTCTTTGTTATTTGACCCAGGTTCAAAATTATGTGGTCCGTTGCATTGGTGTAACAGAAAATATAGAGTCTCTCTGCAAAGTCAGGTTTTTTTGGCCTCAAGCCGCATTTAGCATCAATGAGTCGCTGAGCCCCCTAGAATCCCGGACCCCCATGATGCGGTGGCTGTGAGGGTATGTGTAATGCCACTGGTCTATCACCAATAGCTCTCATGTTACTTTATAGTGCGACTTTAATGGTAAATATTGCCTTGCCCAGTGAGGACCCCTCGGGGGCTCACCTTCTTTAGGTGAGTGCGTGTTTCACGCTCCCGAGGTACCCTAGCGATATTTTCCTTTTCCCTAGGGGTTTACTGCCTTTGGTAAACACGGGTTTCATGAACCCGGGGAACCCTAGTGATCCTTCTCTATTTTCGGCCCTCTTTCTTGCCATTCAAATTTCCTTTTTCTTCTTTTCACGTCCAGACCACAGACTGTTTGGCGCAGCTTGGCCAAAGTTGGCCCTTGCGCCACTAAACTCCACATTCACTTCACTTCGCCCAGTGAGTAATCCATTGGAAATTTGAGTATTTGTAAGTATGACAAGCATGGCTTAACAAGATATTAGTTGGGAAACAGAGTTTTGCATATATCCGGAATAATCGTGATAGCTCGGTAGTCATAATCACAATCTTTTATGACTGATATTTCTTTCGGGGAAGTTTGACGGCATGGGTTAACTGGACCCCGGGCAGGGCCACAACTTCGAAGAAGAGGGGGTAGGGGTGTTCTTGACGTTCTCGATTCGGCCTTAATAATGTCATAATCTAGATATTTTTCAACGCCAAATTTTATTCTCCAGAACATTGAGGATTTGGAACTACATGCTGACTGGTAATCGTTGCATTAGTGCATTATTATGCCGCATCCTTCGTCCGTGCCTGGGCTTAGGTCAACAACAAAGCAACATCATTAATGATTTAGTACAGTGCTTCTCAAACTTTCAATACTTGAGACCCAATATTCAATCATAATTTTCATCGCCCGTTCCTCTCCATACAATAACAATGCGTTGAATTGTAACAATGTATTGAATACTTTGATGCTAAAGCTACAATACTACTTAAACCTATTAAGTGCTACCAGCGAATATAAACATATCGCTCAGCTAAAGCGTCACTTACCCTAGACGTGTATACACGTCTGTTCGAGGTACAATCTTTTTTGTGCACTGCTATCCATAAAATTATTCAGAAGGCTTTGAAATTCAAAGCACTTGATAGTGTTTCAGAAGGATGTACTTATTTTAGAGGATTTACTTGTTTATTCCTTTTTTTCTCCTTCTCCCGTCCCGCAATACATTACATAAGCAAGGGTTACATGGGAAACAGTGGCATTCGGGAGCAAATCGTGTAACTTTTAACTGGCAGTTTAGGGATTAATTACAACCATACAAATTATAAAGATACGTATTAATTTTTGTGTATAATTTTATATATGATAAGACCAATGGGGTGACTGGTAATTATTATACCTGGTCCTAACTTAGAATAGTAAAATTAGTTGTAAAATATACTGGGCAGTACTGATGCATTTGTAAGTGTATTATATCGGTGTAAATGTGTATTTTACTTTTTATTATGTCAGAAGGTATTTTTTGTTCTTCACTTTCAGTAAAATAGTATTTTTTAAATCCTTTGTTTTTAACTGTGCAACATTCTTGCACCCCTCGTAGAATTAGTATGCCCCCTATGGGGGGTGCGCCCAACAGTTTGAGAAACGCTGTTTAGTAGAATTGTGACGGTCGTGTCGGTTTGAGATTAGGTATAAGTCACGGTCATTTTTTTGTTGCTGGTCACCGTTTGGGAAAATATTGATAATTTGTGCTACATTCGGTCTACTTAAAGAAGTCTCAGATGAGCCTTCTTTTGTGTAGGGGACAAGGGTCTCATGTAGTCAAAAACGTCGTTGTTTTTTGTCACGTAATGATATCTATCTCTGAGTAGACTATAACCTAAACGGGCTAGAAAGTAAAAGCTGATTCAACTTAAATGCAAGTGAAACTCAGTCATATTGAATGATTGTTTGATGAATGAATTACCAGTTAGAGTATAATTATATTTATTGTTAGTTAAAATTTGGGAATGAGTCTAATGTCCCTCCTGTGTTACTGCAATGCTACATGAAACAAAAATTGAAGACACGTATTCGAACAAACACTGACAAAGTATTTTGATTCAGGAATTACATATTATAAATTTCCTCTGCCAACTGATGGATAGTCTTCAGGCAATAACTAGGATTGATTTAGACACGTCAATACATTATAGTATTGTTAAGTATGAATTAATGTACAGAATAATCTCAATAATTGTAGAAAGAAATTTCATATATAAATTTACATATATAGGCCTTAAGATTTTATTTAATAAAACACTGTAAAATTAATCAATGACGTATAATTTTAATATACAAGTAATATCAAAATATAATTCAATCAATTCTTAAAATGCATTATCAAATGCTTGTATTTTTGAGGAAAGGTGTGTACAGAAGTATACATATTTTGTAAGATGATACGATAAATTGTTGATAAATTATTGAAAGAAAAATAGAAAGATAATATGTTGAGACCCAAATTCTATCATGCATCATGTAAAATAATTACGAGGTGGTGTGCAATAAATAAGGTGGTAAATTTCTCTTTTGCCATCACGAAGAGGTTTAAGGAGATATTAATTGATAGAGAAGATAACTGCTTCTCATTTTTATAAGTGTATTTAGATTTCTATTGTAAGTTAGTCTCAGACTATTTTGCTACATGTGTTAAGCATTTCCATCAATTCATAGTAATTATAATAAAAACACCACAAATTTCTTAACAGTAAAACTAATTGAACTGGTATTTAAACAAAAATAAATGGTTTTCAAATATATATATAGAGAGAGAGAGAGTCAAAATTCTCTGCAAATGAAAGATGAATATTTATCAATCAAAACCGAAAAGTACAAAGATAGTGACAAAACTAAACATTAAAGGATATAGAAGTAATTGAAAATTTTAATAAATGAATGCTGCATTATTATAAACATTGCTGCCTTAAGATTGCTTATATATAAATTAATTTATATAAAAGTGGGATTGAACATGTTTTGTGGCCAGTCAACCTTCCCTCTTTGTGTGAATAATAGTGAGCAAAAACCTATTAAAAATAACGGATAGGAATGTCTAAATCCATTACAAGATAGAGGAAATTTACCTAAAAATTGAACTTAAAAATACAGAGCCCACGCTAAATCTGAGTTCAATAAATAAATTATTGCCAGGTTCTGAACCCAAATGCAAATTCAAAGTGTGACGTCTTACGCGTCTTTTCTTTAACAAGTCCTTTGGGTTCCTTGGGCCAGAATTAATGGCAACTCTTTTCGCACAAATCCAAGAAACGAGAAGTCAAGAGGTGCAAATAATATAGGATAATTGTAGGATTTTAGAGTAAGCGTGATGGCAATGTAAAGGAATGTTAGACAATTGACGTGTGTTGTGGCAGTTGATGATTATTGAAGTTCGTGGTTCAGGATTTAAGTTCTACGTGTCGTGGATAAACATATTGGTGTTCGACTAGAAGTTAGTCATCAAGTTGCATAACATTGCAGATAAAGACAAGTAGCGTTACGGACTAATATAAGGTAGGATTGATTATTTATTAGAATTGAGGATTAATCGGTTCGATTATTGAGATTGGTCTGAATTAGAAATATAAATATATATATTGTGTGTTGCGTATTGTGTCATCGTAGATTCTCTCATATTAATTATTGTAATTATATTTGTTAAAAGTTTAAGTTGAATATCTTAATAAAGTTATATTAAGATAATGTTTGATACGAGTTCTTTCGCTGACCCTACACCTCTAGCTCACGCTGATACTTGGAGGGATGTACTTCCAAGGGGAGGTACATCACAAAAGCATGTGAATGCACGCTAGATTTATATATGAATTAAACAATACTAAGTAATTTTATCTAATATTAGAATATGGAGGTAACCGTAACTAGGAAAAATGATAAATTTATAGTAATAAAAACTATTATTATTCTAAGAAATTTTAATCCTTACTACTTAGAATTTCTTTATTCAAATAACTATTCATAAAATTAATTGGGTATTTTTCATTTAAGCAACATTTAGTAAAATGTTTATAGTTATTTATTTTTCCTGATTTTTTTGAAACTTGAAATTGATTGTGTTGTATATAATTAATAACAATATTTCTGAATATAGAAATATGTACATTACTCTCCCAATGAGGAACTTTTATAACATTGAAATTAAATCCTTCTCTTTTATCATAAACATTAGAAACTGCAACGTTATCTTTTAATTTGTATGCATACGAAGAAAATTTGTTGCGTTGTTATTAATATTTGTCTGCATTAAATTAAGGTTATGGATAAAAATTAGTGTTAGCTTTAAAATTGCCTTGCTTGTCAAAAATGATCATGTCATCTATGTAACGAAAAGTGTAATATTCAGAATTATTAATGAAATTATTTTCAAAATAATGTAAATATAAATCGGTAAGACAGTTGATAACAGGGCCACCTTGTGGATATATATATATATATATATATATATATATATATATATATATATATATATATATATATACTAGAGAGAGATTTACTGAAACTAATTTACAGGAGTGCTAATTTTATGGACAACACTTAAAATCATGTTTTCCATATTCTTACAAAGACTTTCCTTCGTCGTTTTATCCAAATCGTTCCAAGAATATATAATCGTCTCCTTCAATTCAGCAATACAAGATTACTTTAAGTTATTTGTATATACTTGGGGAAGTAAGAGCCCTAAACATTTCCAATGGGTTGAAAACTGGGTAACAAGCTGGATAGCCCAATAAATCAATTTTACTAGCAGTTAAGTATTGTTTGCCCTTGCATTGTCCTGCTGAAACAGGCGTTTTGCCGAAGTCCTCGTAAATGAGATGAAGTATTCTGTTTCAGCGCATCTTAGTATGCATTTTAAATAAGACAAATGCCAAAGAAATAGTTTCTCTGGCAGTAAAATTTGCCGTGACCATACAACTTCCCTCTCAAAAGATTCTTGTCAGAAATTACTTTCTGTTCTCTGTTAAACCGTGCCGGAGTTATTTGAATGCATTTGAAGCACTTTAATTTTTTCATTACTGAACACAATCTGCAACCAAAAGAATTATTTTATCAGTCAGGAATAAATAAAAAATATATCAAACGTTGAAAAAAATACGTCTCAATTTATTCCGATCTGTTCGCATGATTTGAAACCAAACTCAAGTACTTCATTCTTGTGAATTGGTTTAAAATTCAGAGTAACTTTAATTCTTAATTTAGCAATATGAGTTATTGACTATAAAATACGTTTGACAATTTACGAGGATGCTTTTAGATTAGATTAAATTAACCAATTCTCTCGAGGATGGCGTAGAATTTGATGTCATTTGAACAAATAACGTTTATCTTTAGGTGCAAATACTTTTTAACATCCGGGCATGTTTCATTTCGAAGAAAACGTCTGACTACGATATTAGATCGCCTTATTTTACGAGCCCCGAGGTACTTTAATTTTTTTAAATCGATCGTTTTTGTTCATCGTGCCATCTAGTGCAACAATTATTTCTATAAATACAGCTTATTTTTATAAATTTTTAATTTACCAAGAACTTCTAAGCATTAATGATGTATCTGTAAATATGTGAAATAGTGTATCAATGATTAACGATATTGTTTCATAAATGGAAGAAATAAAAAAACTAAAATAATAAACAACTAAAACATTGATCTAAACAAAATATTTTTTTTTACTTTCCGTAGGAAAATAATTTAATGTATATAACTTTATTTAGGAGGAAAATATCTCAATTCAGAGTGTAGCGCGTCAACATATTAGTCGGGATCATTAAAAGGGAAAGAGAAAAAATTCGTAAATCACGTAATGCCAAAAGTTGGATACCCCGTGATTTACGAATTTCATCACTAAAAGCCATTTTCTTACTGTTAATAATATAATAATAATAATTAAAACAAAATCGAATCTTCCTTTTTTCCTTTCTAAAATTAACTTCAATGAAATTGAAGAATCATTTGTGGTAAGTTGAATCCACATCATTAAATTCTTAAGAAATGCATAGCAAGAAACTCTTCCAAAACACAAACATAAGAACCGACTTCAAAAATGAGCATTTTCTGTTTTCCAAACTTCAAAAATAGTTCTCGGACCTCCTTCTATGTATAATTCACAAAGAATGAAGCATTGCTTTCCACTTTCTATCCCCAATCTCTTTTCTCTCGTTTTTGTTTTAGAATTCAACGATAAGCTACGATGATATACGTGATGGGTATCTTGAAAAAAAATCTCTCTAAGGTTTAGTATAAGAGAGGAATGTTATTTTTTTAGAAAAGAAAGTAAAAGTAACTATTTTATATTACGAATGGATATTCTCAAATATATTTCATGCTCTTAATATTATATGCTTTAATAATTTTTGAAGAGTAATTCTAACAAGTTAATCAGAATTTATTCCACATAAATCCTAAAATTGAGCTACATTTAGAAATCAGTTACCCCATGAAAAAATGCAACTAATCACGAGGCTAACAAGTTGCATTTGGAGGATAAAAGTTTTTTTAAAATAAAATTATTATATATATATATGATGTATATAATCATCTAAATATAAATTTTAAAAAATGAAGAAGTTTTTTAAATGTTCGTTTAGAAGTAAATACTTAAGAAATAATAGTTCATTCTATTTTGCTAGATTTATGCCTTATTAAATTATTTAACAGACAACCGCAAAAAATGAATTTACATTTGTATAGCGATGAACTATATGGTTATATAATTATAAAAAAATAATTAAGTGCTTGTCTTAAAGAATCTAAAATTTATAAAGACTTTCTAAAGGAAAAAAATTATATACAGCTTACTATCATTTGTCAGTTTCACACATAACTTATTAGCAGAAACAATTTATAAAAGAACCAATACAATATCTTAAAATAAACCTTTTTTAATGCTGCACCATAAGAAAGTTCTCTCTCTTTGATATAAAAAATTTCTTTTATTTTATTTTATATTTTATAGAAATCCTCTCAATTTTAATAGTTTATACTAATCATCCATTCTTAAGCCTGTCATTCCGGATTAAAACATAATTAAGTGTAAATTTACAAAGAACTTTCCCAAAAATTTTCTTAAATTTAAAATAAATATATATGATCTTCAAAATGGTTTTTCATAAATCCTCCAAAATAGTTGTTGTTTTGACTTCTGATGAAACCAACAGCGAAAACTCAATTTATTTTATAAATTATTTATCCATCAAACTATTTTCAATTATACACAATTCGTGTGTCGGAAAAGGAAATCATATCTTTATTCTTTAAAATTCAATTCCAATAATAAATTGAACAGGCCATCTAGTGGAGCATACTTGAAATACTTGGATATTTTGGATGATAGCTAAAAGCTTCTTGTATATCAAATAGACAAGAAACTAGTAAACTCACCGAGTGAAATTGTCCAAAGGGAAAAAAAAGTTTTCGCAATAAAAAAAACCATGCTTTCGTATTTTTATTAAATAATTATTTGACTATTCTAATCAAATCTTTAAGCACCTGTCAATCTGCATAAAAACTGGGCATTCTCATTATTTAGTCAAAGTTCTACAAAAAAATATTTACAATTTATTTCTTAACCCAGGTAAAAGGTCTACTGAAAATCCTTCCGCGCAACTTTGGAAAGTTCCGTTACCTCTAAAAAATATAGAATTTCCCCTTTATCTATTAATCATTTATTTAATGAATGCAATTTTGAGCAAAGACAGCATCATTTTACGCGCGCACGCGCGAATTGAGCTAAGTTTTATACTAATACATAAAATATTCCTGAAATTAGAAGGGGTTTTTATTGTATACATTCATTTTCATTTAAAATAATTATTTCAATTCAAGTAATAGCAATTCATCCATGGTTTCTACTATTATATTAATCTGTATTTACATGCAAGTATAATTAAATGTATTGAATAGTACTGATTCATTTCACTGTACAAAAGATGTTCAAATGACAAGGTACGGTACGTCGTAACAACGTAAACGTTAACATATTTTCCATTGCGGCTATGGGGGAAGGTAACGAGACGTCTAGGGATGTAAATGGAGTCTATGGAGTGGATGGAAACATGCGCAGGATAGAGGAAAGAATTTTGACACTACTTGTTGAAATCCTTGAGCACAGAAGAACCGTTAACATGAATGTGTACTGTGAAGCACACCGAAGCTTGCACAAATCCATCAATAACCAAAGAGAACTGCTCATTGAAGCTGTCATTCTGCCCCATAACAACGTGCATTACCGTATCTCCAGGTTAACATTCGTGGAACTGGTCAAGTTCAAGTGGGATCAGTTTGACCATCCGCCTGGGCATGTCGCCTTGTAATTTCCCCGTGTGTGTGTTAGGTCCCCTAAATAACATCTGAAAGGGAAGCGTTTAAAGTTGGACGACGAATTCAAAGCAGCTTTGAAGGACTGGTCTCGTCAGGACCACAGAGGAATTCTGGGAACAAGGAATCTTTTGGCTCGTTAATCAAAGGGATCTTTGTGTCCAGCTCCATGGTTTATACTTTGAATAAAGTCTTCATTTATTCCCACATTCTCATATAGTATACATTAATGTGAGAGAGAACATCCCTTGTATCTTACAACTATTTATTTCTCATTTGTCAAAAAAATATTAAATAAAATATGGCTAAAATATCCAATAAAATGTCGACACAAATCTCTAGAAAATTGTTTCAAGAAACACACAAGCCAAGAAGATTTATAAATCGTGACAAAAATATAATAGCTTATCAAATTCCAGAAAAATAGTATGTAACAAAACTACCAACGAACTGTTGGTGACTGTGTATTATAGAAAGACAAACAGCGATTAATATTTACCTGTGGTAAACACGATTAATTTTGATGCACTTTTTTTCAAAATATAAAAAAAATAATAATAAAACACACACAGTCTAGGTAATAGATTTTTAAAAAGTAGTTTCAACTTAAATGTAAATCGATTACAGTGAGTGAATCATAGTTGACGACCCTCGTAATGGCCCTCGAGCTGGAACACCCCTCCAAAATACAATATAAAGCTAAAGTCAAAATTTAAAACTCCGATATATTTAATATGCAAGAGCCCCTGTATATGACCCCTAAGAGCCAAGACGCATTTCGTATATGTGGCTGGCTTTGTCACCCCACTAAAGACCCGCCGTATTTAAATCTGTCGAGAGCTGAAAAGTTAGCTCAGGTGTCGTCCACGCCAAATGGTAAAATTACGGGCTCGCCAAAAGCCCTCAAGAACAGTGCGACGTTAATCTTCACTGACGTTATGACCATCCATACTATGTTACTGAGGCTTCAATTCGAAACGAGAGAAAATCTAATTTTGTATAAGTATAGTATTAAAATATAATAATATCATTTCTTATTTATTTTTATCACTCATCACGATTTAATTGGTGGCCGCAGTAGTCTAGGGGTCATAGTCGTGAAATTGTGAGTGGCATTGTCTGGTTGTGAGTGCCAAAGCTTCTGCGTCTGAAGGTAGATACATCGCGTACAGGTGCTGGTGCACGTTATATCTATCGAGGCTCAATGTCCTCTAGTAGGTTTAGTGGGGTAGTTTGTAGAGGGTAGGTATCGTTTTCGTTGTTTGATCTTGTCTCAAAATTGACCACTGTAACCTAGTGGTCTAGGTAACGGACTTGTGGCAGGCCTGTCATGAGTTCGAACCTGTACCGCTGAAGAGCTGCCATGTAGAGGAGCGATGCCCGTTAAATCTGTCAAGGCTCAAACGTCCTCCCATTTATGTGGAAATGGGGGGGCAAGCTAAGGTGTCATCGTCACTTGATCATGGTTCAAAATTACGAGGTTCGTCTCCAAAAGTCCATTAGTAGCTTAATAGCGTAACGTTAATACTCACACTTACTCATTTTCACTCAAAATTGCGAGTTCGTTCATTAATTACCCCTTGTTGCTTTAGATTGAGACATAAAACAAAATAAAATCATGATATTCTACATATGTTTTTCATTTGTATTGAAATATACTTTGATATTTGTTTAAAAAAAGCATATTTTTAATATTCACAGCATGCTCATTGATATCAGTATGTAGAAGCAGGGACTACAAAAAAAAAAAAAAAATGGCTAATACAGGTATATATATATATATTCTTCAATCTGGAAATTTTAGTCCCATTCAGCAAAAAAAAATGATTTCTATAAAATTTTAAATAACTGCGCTATTTAAGCAAAATGCTTTTCATCAAACTTCAGATTATATTAACAAAATAATAAAGATTGACGCTCCCGTTTTGTCAATACCAATCATTCTAAACTGGTATTGTGGAGATGAACGTTATATGCTCTAATTAAACGCCCATTTTGCAGCCGTTACATCCGCCAATTATATCAGGACAACATCGTTAGATAAATTAGAGTACTTTAAATTACAATACGCACATTCAATGTAACAATGCATTGACTTATCAGTTAGACAATGGATCGAATTCTGACTATGATTTTAAAGCTTTTAAGCATAACTGCGTTCTATTAACGTATGGGCCAAACAATGGACGGAATACAAGCTATGATTCTAAAGCCCCTTTTCCTTGCCATGCCATTATCTAGTTATTAAACATGACTTATTGCTTTAATTAATTAATTCTACCTGTCATGGTTTGAATTACATTGGTCAGTTTTCTATCTGGTATATGGTCTAGGTATTTCAAAAGTTAAGGGAGAGAAATGATGCAAATGTGTGAGCTATGTTGGATGAAATGATTTGTAACAGAAAATATTAAATTACTTTCCAAATGTAGATAATATAGTTTATTCGTCTGAATAGCTTAGTATCAGTTGATGGAAATTTAACAAATATTAGTATCTAAAATTATTATTTTAAAATAGGAACTTTCTTTTTGTGCGTTTGGTATTTTTTCTAACCATGAAACAAATTAACGTCATAAAAAATTCATTGCTTTAAATTTGTGAATTGAATATGAAAACTAGAGTTTAAGTTATTTACTTTTATTTTTATTCATCATGTTTTTAACATATTGTTTGTTTGTTTTATTTTTGGTATTATTTGGCACTTATATGTATCAAACTGTCAACCAATTATGCCAAATTAAAAAAGGTAGCTCTACCCTGTCATCATATACAAAAAAAAAACTATTATGTTTGTCCATTCGTGGGAACAGTTGATAACTACAACGATCAAATGACGATAACAATAATCGACAACGTTCAAGATAACTCGCCAACTTGGCAACCCCTTTCGCATGTGTCGTATGCGCTGAATTGGAAATCATGTGCTTTTTTCATGTAATGTCACAAATAGGATCTGATAATACGTAAGTACCATATAAGCTTAAAATTTTTGATTTATTTCTTTGTATAAATATTCCTTGCAATTCCAATTTAAAACTCTAGTTGGTTCTTAGGTACCATCGCAACAATGCCAATGTTCAAGGTAACTCCCCAAGTTGGCATCTCCGACTTCGCATGTGTCGTACGCGCTGAACTAAAAACCATGTGCTTCGTTTCATATAATGTCACCAATACGGTTACTTATGCAGTAGCGTCAACATAGTCAAAATGGTGCACCACGAAAATCGTTTATCTCCAAGGAAACGCAAAAGAATATTTGTGGTTTTGATATCATGGCGCGATTCACGCTGTGCAAATTTTACTGCAGGGACGCTAATACGTAAGCATCTACGGTTGCGATAGTACATAAGTAGCTTCGAACTTTATCTTCATCCCTTCATCCCCCCACCCACGTTTTTTTTCTCGATTAACGCTGAGATCCCAGTCTTGGATTAATTTTTATCTTTGAAACGGAAATATCTTTCATATTATGCACTGTTTTTGATATCAACTTTTAACTAGACATTCAATGACTTAAAACTGACATGCGAAATTTAGTAAATTATGTGACATTTATTCACATTTATTCTAATAAAAATATTTTTTTTTTCAAAAATGTGTGTACAGTGTATTTACTTATAATTTTTTGTCTCATATAAAACTTAATTATTCACAGAGGGTTGTAAAGGGTGTTTTTTTAGAGGTATAGAACTTTTAAATTGCAATAAAACAACGATGTATTATTCGATTGACATGAATTTTTTTTAATTCGAAAGATAATCTTGTGGCATTACATTTTAAATATGATCAAGGAAGGCGTAAATTCGTCGAATGGGCTCAAAATGAGATTGCCGTTGTTCCCTATTTTCATAAGCGAATTTTGTTTAGCGATGAAGCGCACTTCTGGTTGAATGGCTACGTCAACAAACAAAACTGCAGCATTTGGAGTGAAGCTAATCCACAAGTGTATGTCGAAACACCATTACACCCAGAAAAACTGATTGTTTGGTGCGCTTTATGGGCTGGTAAAATCATTGGTCCGTACTTCTTCAGAAACGATGAAGGCCACAACGTTACAGTCAATGGTGATCGGTATAGAGCCATGATTACTAACTTTTTCATTCCTGAATTGAACAATCATGATGTCCAGGAGCTGTGGTTCCAACAAGACGGCGCAACATGTCACACAGATCGTGCCACAATCGATGTATTGAAAGACACGTTGGGTGACCGCCTAATTTCACGTTTTGGACCTGTGAATTGGCCTCCAAGATCTTGTGATTTAACACCGCTAGATTCTTTTCTGTGAGGCTATGTAAAGTCAATGGTTTACGCGGATAAGCCACACACGCTTGACCATTTGGAAGACAACATTCGCCGTGTTATTGCTGATATACGGCCACAAATGTTGGAAAAAGTCATCGAAAATTGGACGTCCAGATTGGACTACATCCGAGCCAGCCGTGGCAGTCCTATGCCAGAAATCATATTTAAAATGTAATGCCACAAGAGTATCTTTCGAATAAAAAAATTCATGTTAATCGAATAATACATCGTTGTTTTATTGCAATTTAAAGTTCTATACCTTTAAAAAACACCCTTTATTTGGATTTGTACTTTCGTTTATTCAACAACAATGAATTAGAACCATTTGTTGCTATGTAAATCGGTTAAAATCAAATTGAAAGTATCAAACCAGATGACGAGTCGAGTTGAGTTGCTGCATAGAGGCTGCAATCAAATAGCTGTTTATTTACATTCAGTCGGTTTACAAGAGCCGGTCCAAGCGCATCGTGAGTGAGTGCAAAGCGTGGCAGCAGCTCCGTTTATCTATGCAAATGGAACGAAAAACATATCTCCAGATTTACTATAACATTTCCGCCTTCTTTCAATATCCTAATTAAGCGCAATCATAATTTTTAAATAATTATAAAACATGCGTTAATGCTACAACTGTATATTTCCTCCCCATGAGTAAACGTATACATATGTTGAAAGAAATACGGTAGAACAATGATTTATGATAATGATTACGATATTATGTTAATAAAGAGTTTCCTTTTACATGTAGTACTTTAGGTATGAAGTTTTTTAAAAGATAATGTTCACTATAATCATGATTTTTAATGTTTTCATTTGTATTCAAGTAAATCCATTACATTCAAAAAATAAAATTAAAAATTACTAGAAATTATCACTACCATATTTTTTTCGAATCTAAGCCTCCGTTGAATCCAATCCTCAACCCAAATTCTAAACAAGTTTTTGTGAAAACAAATTTTTTGTGTAAAATGGTTTATTGATATTTCATTTTACGAAGTTAAAATAAATTTAAAATGATAATTAATAAGAAGTGAATAATTAGTTATTTACCAATATTATAAACTTTTAAATACATAAATGAACCTGTATTACTCTACTTGCTCCAATGGACAAATTTTTGTTTCTTCGATTCTAAGCCTTCGATTTCAGTAGCAATAACATTGGGGGGAAAGTGTGATTTAGATTCGATTAAGTACGATAATTATATAAAAATAATGAGATTTATTTAGAGGATGATTTAAATCTTCTTTTAAAATGTAATGGATTTTTTCTTTATTTTTATTACAAAGCGAGAAAAAAAAGAACAATTATGATTTTGAATGAAGTATAATGCAAGGGGATCAAAATAAATAATAATTCCGCACAAATAACAGTATTTTATGATCTTTTAATTATGTTCAAAGCATTTTGGCTCAATAAAAATTTGTTTCTTTGCCGCTTTCTTTTTACCATGTATGTACAAATATTGCCCTTTAAGATATCCAAAAACGTTCGAAACCATGATTTTGCAAAAGCGTATAAATTGATAATATTTATGATATTTAGTGTCACTTAGATTAGATAATGTACATAAAATTGTTTTAAGAATATTATATTTTGACCTCTGTACAAAGAACTGAGTTATATATACAGGCAAAATATTATTATAATAGAAACATTTTTCACGAAAAGGAGAACATTTTGTGTGTGAATAAAGGTTATTCTAAGTTAATTTTTTGCCAAAACATTGTATTTAAATAATTTTTTTGTCAAAATGTTCTTAAAACAATTGTATACATGTATTCTAATCTAAATGACACTAAATATCATGAAAAGTATCCATTTATGGGCTTTTTTAAAATCACGGTTCCAAACGTAATCGGATACCTTAAGGAAATTTTCCCGAAAAATGTCTTTAAAGAATATTTAAAAGATCATGCAGATTTATGTTATTATTTAAAATGTTCAGCTTATGTTTTTAAAATAACTTAATACTCACTTGATCACAAAATGAAGGTTTCTTGTATGCCAGTACTGAGGGCAGAAAATTTGCACAGACTACCTGCAAGAAAAAGAAGGGATGATCAATAAGTAAATTGTTACAAGAAATGATTTGTTTTTCGATATATAGAAACTGTTCAAATAATTCCATGGATAGAATTTTATTTAAATTATTATTTAACTTAAGATTATTCTAACATTTTGGGTTTTTTCTTTTAAATATTTTTCAATATTAATATTAAGGCAATATTTTCATTTATAATATTTGTATTAGATTCTTAATTAAGTACTTACAGAATGCACTTTTTCGCTACTTTCGTCACTTTTTTTAAACTCCAGTCATCAAAATAATTAAATTTGTTTTCTATTTAATATACTTTTAAGTAAAAACATTTTTACACATAAACAAAGAGACACACACACATAAATACATAAATTTTTCCAAATGTTGTGAAATTAATGCTTAAAATAGTGTAAATAATTTATATCTATGCATTTATTACATTAATATTTCTTTCTATTGTATTTATTATATAATAAAAATAGTAATATTTGCAAGAATGATGCTTCTTATATTATCATGGTTTTTAAATCAAAATTTAACTTAGTAAGTTCGTGAATATTTAGTCTGGTTCACGACCATTTTTGGTGACTTGGTTAAAATTTGGATGGCTCTGAAAATTTCCGGAGAAATATATTAATGTCACACTTTATGAAGTATGGGGATCTTTCAAAAAAGATCCATGCAGCACATAACTATGAGTCGCTCACCGAAGCTGAATCAGTATTACTTGAGATGTTGAATACTTCAGTTGTTGTTGTTGTCGTATGTTTATTACTGGGATACATACGAAAGACATAAGATAGATGAACAGACACATATAACACAACCACAGAAGAATACAGATTTTATTACAAACGATGATCCCAGCATATAACAAAAAGGGTGCGCTGCTGTTAATTTCGAGACGGGAATCCATTTCAGGCGAAAGACAGACTTCTTTCCCAAAGAAGATACAACTAAGTCTTATTCGAGATTCGAAACCGAACCCACTCGGTTACAAGCAATACTTCAGTTGCTAAGACAAGTGATTACTTGCTTGCAAATGAGCTTCACGTACTTGTATTCTCAGAAGTTTATTGTTGTGGTTGTGCTATGTAGAAGGTGTGAAGACCTTCAGCGATTTATTTTGAGAATTTTGCTGCTATGCCATGTATTTAAGAATTGTTTATCTACGATAAATTCCAGCTTAAATGTTTTGCACTTTGAGTTTGACTGCATAAAATCAATGAGCCCCGATCTGCGCAACAATATATTAAAATATAAAAAGATATATATTTTTAGAAACTGCTTGCATGTACAGCCTCATAAATAGCTTTGAGTTTTTATTACTAACCCATCATGATTAAATTCTTAAAATAAGTTTCATTTGATGAGTACATATTCAAGTTAAGAATCATATAATAAATATAATATGGCTGCAGTTGTCATGTCGGTATTGCTAGTGCTACGGAAGATGTGTTTTTCAAGCGTCTAATCAATAAAGTTGTTGAGGATCAAAGTCCTCACGTTCGCGTTATAAAGAAGTGTAAAGAATGAGATGCCAGCTCAAATGTTGTCCTCATCACTTGATCGTGGTTCAAAACATTTCCAAGGTTCATTGCAAGAAAACTTCGTGCACGTTAATAAAAAATCAAGACACACTTCAAAGTGATAGAAATAAGACTTAAAATAAAATTTTACAATAAATATGTTTTTAACTTTGCTGCTATTTGATTATGTATCCAATATGCATCTCACATACTTAGTAGGATATTTATTTTGAAGAACATTTGTATGCAAAAGAAAACATAATTCAAATATAATTCTTAAATAAAATTGCTTTAAAAAAAACTTAAGGAGCATGTAAAAAATTGGAGCAATCCAGTCAAATTTTTAAATTCATTATGATAATAAAGCACAATATAAGGATCATTAATTTTTTTATATAATATATATGAGACATAGGGGCAGACAAGACCTAGACAAACTACTTAACCATACTCAGACGAATTATTTGGCAGACATTTAAATTATATTTACTTATCTGGTAGTAAATACAAGTCAAGATCGCTTTGTAGTAATATTATCATGTTTACCGTTATTTCTCGGTGCAAGACTTAATTGATTTGACTTATCAAAATTTATGAATCATCGAATTCTAAATAAAAGTAGATTTCTTGACTTTATTGCCTGAAGTTTCATGTAATGTTAGTTGCTAAATCTTTAAAATGAAATATGATTCAAAAGGAATAAGATGTCAAAATGTTTTAAATTTTTATTGAATTAATACCTTCAAAAGCGTAACATTAAGGACGTAAACAGATTTCTCGTGAAATACGCTCCATTTATTCTTATGCCTTTGAAACCCAATATATAAATCGATAAATGATATTTAAATTCACTTAATCATAAATAATGCATGTGTGACAAAAACATTGGTTGCATGAAGTGACGATATACAAATGCAGAATATCGCTAACACAGACTGATGTCATTCAAAAACCATAAAACAAGTTTTCTGCACTACAATTATTATATTTCGCTTTATTTCTGAACTTCATAGAATCAAAATAATTCCGATCTTTAAAAATGGTACAGAAAATGAAAGAAAAAAAAATCAATTTTGATGCAATTTGTGGACACTTTAAGAAAGTTTGTGTCTCAATTTTGAAAAAAAAAGGATGAACTCATTTAAAAAGCAGCTGGATGCCAAAAAAGGATTAAATTAAATTTTTATCGTATATTTTCACCTAGTAAATATATTTATTTCTTTTACGGTGCCCGACTACGTTCAGAACCGTGATTTTGCAAAAGCGTATAAATGGAAAATATTTATGATATTTAGTGTCACTTAGATTATAAAATGCATAAAAATTGTTTAAAGAATAGTATAACAATAAAAAATTATTTTAGTACAATATTTTAACAAAAAAATTATCATAGAATGACCCATTTTCAAAATATTATCCTTTTATGAAAAATGCTTATATTATAATAATATTTTGCCTGTATATATAGCTCAGACCTGTCTGCAGAGGCTCAACTGGAATTTTTGAAATATATAACTTAGAAGTGGGTTTATCCATATTTTACGACAACAGAGGGGAGCAATTTTAAGAAAAAAAACGCCGATAATTATTTCAATGGGTTGTAGCTCTGAAAATAATGCGAATTTTTTAAAAATCACAGTTCAGAATCTCTGGAGAGAAGTCTTTGCTTTATAGAAGCAAAATAGTATTATTTTAGAAGGATTTTTGAAAAATTCTCAATATTTTCATACTTATCTCCAATTGAAATAATTATCGGCGTTTTTTTCTTAAAATTTCTCCCCTCTGTTGTAGTAAAACATGGATAAATCCACTTCTAAGTAATATATATTTCAAAAATTCTAGTTCAGCCTCTGTACAGAGGTCTGAGCTATATACAGGCAACATATAATAGAAGCATTTTTCACAAAAAGAGGTTTTGAAAAAGTATTTTTCTAAATAAATTTTTTGCCGAAATATTGCATTTAAACAGTATTTTTTATCAAAATTTCCTTAAAACAGTTTCATACATGTTTTCTAATCTAAGTGACTCTAAACATCATGAAAATCATCCATTTATGCGCTTTTTTAAAATCATGGTTCCGAACGGAGTCGGATACCTTATAGATAGTTTACGGGTCGTCTCAGTTTTGAAAAAAAAAGAGAGAAAAAAGAAGATATTTAAAAATAAGCTGGATGCCCCAACAAAGATGCATAAAATTAAATTTTTATCCTATATTTTCGCCTAATAAACATATATAATTCTCTTGAATGTTTAAAAAATTTATTTAATTTCATTTTAAGTAATCTGCAAAAACCTTGTAACGAATAGTCGATTTTTTATGCAGCGCAAATGTTATAACAACACTGGTCACTTGCGTGAAGGCTGCGTATAAGGTATGCAAAACCAAATGGTGTGGTATTATTTTAAAGATCGATATATGAGCTTTATTGTGGAGTATGGTTTGTGGTCCAAGATGATATATATGGTTTCTCTTTTTTGTGTCCCTTTAAGGGCGGATTAAGTCACGCTTTCAAACGAAGACATGTAAAATAGAATGTTTTCGGCTGAACGTTGCAGAGATTACTATCTAGCCATTGGTATTTTATGAAATTTCATGAGTTGAAGTTTTAAATTCGGAGAATGACGTGAGAATTTTGCCGGTAGATTTCCCCAAAGTAAATTTTCCAGAATTTATGTGTCGACATTGTCCTCTTCTGGATACTTTCCACGAAAAACTAAATAATTAGTCCTTTCATAGAAAGCCGGATACCACCGCAATCCTATAGTACTTGAGTTATTTCTCTAGTTAAGTCTTTTCCATCAAAACAGTCTAGTTTTTTTTTAAAAAAACCTTTCAACATTTTTTGTAAGGTGATTCATTTCTTTCTCTTTTTTTTGGATAAAGGGTATTTTTGAAATACCTTTATTGTTTCTAAATATTTATCTATACATGTGTGTGCATTGGGGAAAATTATTCATGAAAAGTAAGATTATATATAATTAGCATTTTTATATATTCCATGAATAAGCTGTCTGTTGTTATATTCGTAATTTTTAAACTGTTAAAAATATCAATCGATTTTCTTTTCTCAGAATGATATGAATAACACCAATATCTTAAGATTAAAAATTCTTATTGGCATAAAGAAAATTATATTTTATTAAGCTACTTTGCCTCTCCAGTGCAGTAAGAAAAAAAACGGTAGTTGATCGAAGTTGCATAGTCACTGAATCTCTCAAAAAACGCCTTAACACAAATACAGAAAAGAAGCTATACATTTTTAAAATGATTTTATTAATTCATAAGAACCTTTCGTTCTAAATGGAAGGAATTTTCGTTGCATAGTTGAATTCTATTGAATTAAATAAACTTACATAAATATATATATCAAAAATCGACGCCTTTTCTTAAATCAAAAAATTATGAAATATATTTAAGTATGAATTTTTTTTTACTGTAATCTACATTGAATATAATTTTAAATTCCTTAAAAAATTAAAGACTTATTTAAAAGTGATTAAATATATTTTTAAAAAACCTATGATATATTCTTAATTCAAACTATTGAGAAAATGGCTTTCTTTTTACACAAAAAAAATCACAAAAAATAAATCAACATTTTCTTCTTTTTTATATCTTTGTTTAAATTTAATTAATTTGACTTATAGCTCGAATAAAAAATAAGATTAACAAATTCATTTCTAGTAATTCCCATGCATTATAAATGTTCATTAAAAAATCTGGTGAATATATATTCAACTCATTTTTCAACGGAATATATTTAGAGAGAGTTTTAATAATTCTTAAAAAGCATAATAATTAATATTTCTAATGTACTGTAATAAGTTATTTAAAATTAAATGTGGAAGATTATTTTTAAAAATCATATTAAAGAAACTTAGTACAAAAAAGAATGTTAGTGTTCTCAAGTTTTTTAGTTGGAAGGACGAAAATAAGATTTTTGATTAAAATATCTTTCTATATAAACGATTGTACATTTGTTACAGAGTAAACTAAATATTTATAAGAATTTTAAAATGAAAGTAATTATATATAATGCGTTGAGGTTAATTTGAAACTGAGCAGAAGAACTTATAATTGACAATGCACGTGATCGCAGATTATATGCAATGTTGCAAATATTCACACATACACGCAAACAAATACACACGCAACCATAAACATTTATAAGAGCGTAAATATATATTAACACTTTAAAAATCCCTAAAATTTTTAATCTTAAGAGTTGTTATTAAGGAGATGCAATTGATCTTTTGAAATTTATAGTGCTTAGCAGTATAACGTGAAAAATAAATGCGCTTTTACTGAAAATGAAGTAATATGTTACAAATAATCTAATTACATATCCTTTAGACGGTAATAAATAGTTTATTTATGTACATTGCCGTAAAAAATGCACTTGAAATGTAATGCTAATGGATGAATGAAATTACACAAAAGTTATTTTTTGATTGATCTTTAAGCATTCAAAATGAAATTATATATCCATCTGCGAGTATCTATCTCTCTCACTCTATCTCTCTATCTCTCTCTCTCTCGTTATATATATATATATATATATATATATATATATATATATATATATATATATATATATATATATATATATATATATATATATATATCAGCGTTTCTCAAACTGTGGAATGCCCTCCATAAAGGGGTAGTCTTGTGTGGAGGGCGTGAGTATATAAAAAATAAAAGATCATTTTGAAAAATGTAAAAATTTAGTGAAAAGAAGCAAAGCAAAAAATACATTCTGACATAGTAAAAAATAGAATACACTTTTACAATTATATATATGTATCAATGCTGCTCAACGTATTTGATAATTAATTTATTAATACTACGTTAAGAACAGGTATAATAATTACTAGCGACTCCCGTGGGCTTGTCATATGTAAAATTTAATAGTTATTTAATAATTTGTACGGTTTACAATTTAAATATAGCTTTGTAGCCTTAGCGCCAAAGTACATTATTGAATTCAATTCAATACATTGTTACTGTATGGAAAGGGAAGTGAGGAAAATTATTATTGAAAACTGGGTGGCAAATGTTGTAGATGAAAAGCACTAATATATATATATATATACATATATACATATAAATAAAAATGAAGTGTCTGTTTGTAATTTGAAATTAAAAGCTTTTTACTAAATGCATTTAAAAGTATATATACTTACATGAAAAAAAGAATTTTTAAAATTTTTGTCTGTCTGTCTATCTATCTGTCTTTCTGTCTGTCTGTTTGTTCGGGCTAATCTCTAAAACGGCTGGACCAATTTTGACGAAACTTTCACTGCAGATAGCTAATGTTATGAGGAATAACGTAGGCTACTTTTAATTTAGAAAAAAAATTGGATTCCGAGAAAATAAAATTAAAACCAATGAAATAGTGAGCAATATCCGATTCAAATAAGCTTTATTTATTTCAATAGGGACTATTTTAATTCAAATGGGATTATTTTTATTTAATAAGGATTATTTTATTTCACAAGCCTTCTGTCTCAACGATTGCTAGCAGTTATATCAAACTTTTTTGCTTGATTAGATTGCTGCCATTCGCGACATTTCCCGTTCATGTCTTGATCCTAATGATTTTACAGTCCTTAACTGCAATGTCAAAGGTCATGCGTCCCTTCCCCCCCTTTCTTTGCGGCTTCTTTTGTGTTCGCGTTTCACCATACTTGCTACTTAGACCTATTTTGATCCTAAAGATTTTAGTCCTCACCCCCATCGACTGTGTCAAAGGTCATGCGTCCCTTTCACCCCTTGCTTAACAAAAAGCAAAGAAAAAAATAAAACAAAAAAAGAAATATAGATTCACAAAGTAGAAGAAAATTTTTCGTAAACTCTGCGAAGTGAATAAACACTTTTTTGTTAAACTCCACGTGGACGAAGTCGCGGGGGTAACAGTTATTTGACATAAATGAAATGCTTCAGGAAGTAATATTAACGTATTACACATCCAGATAAAAATTACTTACACTATTTTTAGCGTTTATTACACAAAATTTGTAACAATGTGTTACTTTTGCTGAGCAGATAGGTGTTTTCAAAAATCGACCCACAAGAAAGTTACGGGGCGTTATAAATAATAATAACAATAATAAAAAAATCAGCAATTATATCTAAAGACTTAAAATTTAACAAACATGGGTTTTTTGTTCAGCTGAGTTATGTAAAAAGCTTTTTTTGTTTAATTTATGCAATTCACGTAAAAGTAACTCATTAAAAACTTCTTTATCCTTCAGTCTGTATTTTTTAATTTTCAAATTCACCCATGCGAAGAACGGGTATACCAGCTATATATATATATATATATATATATATATATATATATATATATATATATGTATGCTGGAACGTAAATGATTATATATATATATATATATATATATATATATATATATATATATATGTATGTATGTATGCTGGAACGTAAATGATTATATATATATAGAATCTATTTTTTCTTCGATTTCATTTTGCGTAAGTTAAATTTTATAACTGAATATGCAAATGCTTGTAGATTACGAATTCAATGGAGAAAAATAAATATAAGATGATTTTTCTTCGTTAAATATTAAAAGTACATTTAACCCGAGTTAAAAACTACGTTTATTTCAAAGAGAATAAAGTAATAAAAAAATTCATTATACAAGTGAATGAAGAAAATAAAATATTAACTCGTGTTTTATTTTAAATTTTCAAAAATAAATAAAATAGATAGCATATTTATAAGATATTTTGACATGACTTTTTTATGTTGTTTTGTACAAAAAAGACATCTTAAGATTTATCGACTAAATATATATATATATGTGTGTTTGATTTAAATTGGGTTGAATACACGAGACAAACATTTATTATTAACAATGAGAAATAGCTTATGAATAAAGAATGTAATGAATTATTTTGCAGAGCTTAACATGTTTAGAACTGTCATCTTAGAAGAAGACGACAAATTTGAAAACAAGAAAAAAAACTTTGAAGTCGAGCTATTTATGGGTCGCTAAACTTTTGTAAAAAGCATCATTGTTGTTTAATTACTTAAACTTTATTTCTTTTTTAAAATATGCATGAGGTTTTGAAGTACATGTGAGTCAAAGATTTTTGTAAACTTAAAGAATAATAAAGAACTGCTTTTTTTCCTTGAAATTACCAGCAATCTTCTTTATGAACACTGGCATAACGAATTGAAGTTTTTTAGTAGAATCCTTGATTTTTTTAGTTAAGATAGTTGCCGAATTTTAAAATTAGCACAGAGGATTGCTAAAATAAAAGAATTCGAACTTCACTTTTTCTTAATGTTTTTTCAGAAGAATTCTCTATCTAGTTTTTAATGGTGCATGTCGTTTTGTTGCATTTTCAATTTCAGTTAAAAAGGCTGTTACGAATATTTAAGTCTCGTAGAAAAAAAAAGGATTGACATGAAATTTCAGGTATCAAAACACAGCCTAAAGATTTTCTCCAGTTATGAGTATTTCCTAAATGGGTATGTACAGAATATGTAGTGAACCATTTTACAAAAATTCCTTTAAAACAACACCCATCCTACTAATCCCCATGAAACTAATCCTGCCCTTATTAAGAAAAAAAAATGGACATTAAATAAACTATGAACCCCTTAACTACAGCCGGCATACATATCTATCTGGCACAACGGTATTTTAAGTGCCTAGGATGGATATATACGTCCGCCCGACATAGTAAACTTTTCTTTGCGCTGTTATCAGTAAAACTATTCTGATGACTTTGGAGTGCAATAAAATGAACTTGTGTTTACGAAGTATTTGTTTATTTCAGAAAAAAAAAAAACTGCATAGTAGTCAAAGTAACGGATAGTAACGAATACATGACCGGCGTGAGATGTGTGTGAGTTCGAACCAAGTACCGATGAAGACCCGCCGTGTAGAGGCGAGCTATGCACGTTAAAGATGCCGAGGCTCAAACGTTTTCCCGTTGCTATGGAGTGGAAGTTAGAAGAGGGGGATGCCAACTTAAGTGACGTCCTAGTCACTTGACCATAATTCAAAATTACAAGATCCGCCGTCAAAAGCCCTCTAGTAGCTAATATAGTGCGACGTTAACATTCACTCAATCCTCACTCACTCATTCCCCAATACACCGAATGTGTGCTTTTGTGAAGAATTACGGCACTGGAAAGCGAGTTGGGTGACTTTTAATCGGTATTTAAGGTATCCGACTACGTTCGGAACCGTGATTATAGAAAGGCGCATAAAGGAATATATTTCATGATATTTAGTGTCACTTAGATTAGAATACATGTATAAATTTGTTTTAAGGACATTTTGTCAAAAGAAAATTAGTTAGATACAATATTTCCGTAAAAAATTAACTTAGAATAACCTTTTTTTTCAAAATGTTCTCCTTTTGTGAAAAAATGCGTCTATTATAATAACATTTTGCCTGTATATAGCTCAACCTCTATACAGAGGCTCAATTATGAATTTTGAAAACTTCACATTATTTTCAGAGTTACAACCAATTGGAATAATTATCGGCATTTTTTTCTTAAAATTTCTCCCCTCTGTTGTCGTAAAACATGAATATAAACTCACTTCTAAGTTATTTATTTCAAATATTCTAGTTGAGCTTCTGTACTGAAGCCTGGGCTATATACAGGTAAAATATTATAATAATAGAAGCATTTTTCGCAAAAGGAGAATATTTTGAAAATGGGTCTTTCTATGTTCATTTTTTTGTCAAAATATTGTACTTGATTTTTTGTAATATTATACTTAAAACAATTTTATATACATTTTCTAATCTAAGTGACACTAAATATCATAAATATTATCCATTTATACGCTTTTGCAAAATCACGGTTCCGAACGTAGTCGGATACCTTAAGGGTTTACAATATAATTATGTGTAAAATGTTATTTGAAAATTAAGTACTTGAAATTAAGTGTGAATACTTGATTTAAATTATTTATGAGTGTGTTTGCAAAACATGCAAGTGCCTGATTTAAGCGTAAAGGCCATTTTTAAACAGGAAAACGTTTCTAATTTCATGAAAATTTACAACGTTGTAATTCATACATCTGCTTATAATTTGTTTCTGTTTGTTAGTTTTTTAAATTTCAAAATGTTTCATATGTAACTAATTTTTTTCTTATAACACGTAAAGAGATAGTTCATTTAGTATTACAGTAAAGGAGAAAAGAAAAGTAAAATACATTTTACACCAGAAAACACGAGCCGATACGAAATAAAAATAATAGAACGATAAAATATACTACACTCTATAGAGTAGAGAAGCCAGAATATGATATCAAATAACTTATATATATCCGAAAAAATACTCTAAATCCATGTCCTGTTCCTTAACATTAAAAGAAGGCAGTCTTAAAAGCGAAAATCGAGTGTTAAATAATATAAAATATTTCTCAAACTATATCGTTTGCACATAAGGTTTATGTAAAATTTTCAACATCGTAATATTTTTTATTATGCTACATTGCTATTAAAGATTCATTTACATTTTTAATATAGACATTTATTATAAAATTTTAGTACGAAAGAGAAAATTAAACATTTTTTTCTTAGAAAAGAATGAATTTATTGGAATGATTAACTCTTTAAGCGTGGTTTGCCAGTACAACGTATGGGTTGACAAAAGTTGGCCGCAACTGGTTTACCCATGCGCTGTACCGTCATTCTGTGTGGGTGTGATTTTTTTTCTTTCTTTATTTGTGATTATTTTAAGTTCTTATGGTTCCCTATTTACAGCTAGTATTTTGAAAAGATTATGTAGTTTGTCTATGGTACTGAAATGCTTTTCATCCGGGATTTTTTTGTTGTGAAGGCAGGAATTAATATGGTGTATAGTTATAAACAATAAAAATGTGCATTTTGAGAGCAAACAATGACCGCTTAAAGGATTGACATAAGCATTCTGCGTAAGGAATATATTGTTACAAATTATGAATTTATTTCATTTGTTAACGTTCAAGGTTTTGGAGTTTATGTGATTTCTAATTCTTTCAGTTTTTAATAAAAAAATATGTAAATAGTGCATCACACACACACAGTTATTTGGCGAAGTATTTTGGAAAACATAGAATTTTAACTATGGCAAGACAACAGCAGCAAAAAACACTAAAAGAACAAAAAAGTTTTAAATTACAACAACGAAATAATAATATAATAATAAAAACGTTACTGCAAGAAGAAAAATATTATATTCATTTATAATTGCACTTTAAAAGAGATTTTTAAGAGAACAAATCCGTTTTTATCAATTGATTGGTTAAAAATAAAACACAATCGCAATGTTAAAAAGACGGATGAAAAATAACAACACATTTGTCGTAACTTAAAACTGGGCTTTCTTTAAACTCAATTTTCTTCAAAAAAGAAAGAAGCAAGCGTTTTTTCAAAACAAGCATCAAGTGTCACGCTATTTTTCTGAGTTTTCTAAAATCGTCTGTTGAACAACACAGCGTCTATAAATCTTTGTTTCCACCACTTTTCTCTTCCGTGTTGAGGACTAGTTTGGTCTTGTATTTTTCGGTATTTGTCATGTTGCTTGCAAACACGCGATATTACTTTTAGAGAAACATTTCATACTGTTAGATTAAGACATTCTCTAAAAAACTTTTTTTCCCTCTGGAAGTTTCGATTAAATTATATCTAGAAGAAACAACAGTGGATGTTGCTGTTTTCTGACAGTAATGGAAAAAGTTTGAAAGATATCTTGTGTGTGATAGCTTTGTTTTAAAAAAGTAAATATGCAAAATTTAAACAAGCTGATTTAAAGGAAATGATAGCACTAAATACATTTAAAAATTTTGATTTGTGATCATATTATGTATCAGAAGCTAGGTGCGAACACATTTAAAAATATTATTTACTAAAATAAAAATATCCAAAAATGAAAAAAAATACGAATTCATTGTGGACACAGCCATTTTATAAGCTTGTACAGGTGTAGAACTTAAAATCAGGCCATGCCATATCTTTCTCACAGATGATTATTAAGTTATCCGACTATCCTATAATCATGTTGCTTTTCAAAAATTGATAAAAAAATTTTAAAGACTTTATTTTATAGGCCATCTTATTATCTTGATAAAAATACCAGATGTTTTATTTTCTATTCACTAGAACAAAAACTGCAAGTGTTTTAGTAAAAACCGATGCCATAACTTTCATTAAGATGTCAAACATTAAAATGCGTTTTACTCCAAATGTGCTTTTTTCGAACAGCTCAAACGGGGATAGCAATTTCTCGAAAAGCTTTGAAAATAATTTACTGAAATTTTTTGTGTATGTTCTGTATAACAGAAAAAGTTATTTAACCTTCAGATTTGTCAATCACTGTTTTATTACAAAACTATACTCCTTTATGTGAATATAATCACTGTTTTTTTTCGCAATTTCATACAAGAACTAAAATGAAGTGCTATTATTGTTGTAAAAATTAAAGTGTCTCTTATCTAGAAGGTCATTTCAAAAAGGAATAGCAAAGTAATACATCAAAATTTAAAAAATTGATAATTTGTTCATTTACTATTTGTACAGAGCGGACCCCATTTATGTAATTTGTACCCATTTTTTTCCATTTTAGTAGTAATAATTTTATTTTCTATTCTTAATTTTATTCTTTTTTTACTTAAAATGTACTAAATAAATCTAAAAACCGCAAAAAAAAATCTCCATATCTCCATTTTTTTAAACAAAATTTGTCGCAAAAAAAATCTCCATATCTCCATTTTTTTAAAGAAAAGTTGTCGCAAGTTGTCGGATACTATAAAATTACAAAGCCAAAATTGAAGTCACTTAGCAACACTTAATCTATATGTATCGCGCATAATAAGTAGAAGTAAGGGCAATTTTAAGGTATAAAGTGTCCAAAAGTTTTACACGCAGCTAAAGCTTCTGACAGCTAAGATGGCTCGATGGTTCTAAACCGGTTACTCATTGTCTCGAGCTAGGTTTGGATCATAAATACGGACGATTCCTTCCATGATAATACCACTTCATCAAACATAGTAGCTGCAGAGTTATGGTGGCCTTTCTCTCAGTAATCCATAACCAGATGTTTTAATTGGTTCACTGGTAAATGTTAGGATAACATTCGGTCACCTTTTTGTATCGAGGCAGATTTGGAAACGACATGCATTTTGCTTGAATATTACTAATCAAAGGTCTTGAAAATAGGTGCTGAATTAGTATGTGAGGAATGTAATTCTGGTTTTTCAGATTACTCATGATGAGAACAGGATGTATTCGTACTCATTGGCCACCAAACCCATCACACTAGGTGAACGAGATTATTAAATAGAATTAGGCAGATGCATTCCCCTCTACGTTAAAAACACAAATATGTCACTCATGACGCTGCACACAGAATCAAGAATCATCTGAAAAATTAACGTAGTGTCATTCCTGTATAAAGTTTTATGCTCAGGCGTACCTCTGTCGCTGAATGTGTCTATGTTTCACTGTCATGGATAGAAGCAGTAGGTTTCCATGTAGAAAGTCCGTGCTGTTCCAGACACCATCGTACTTTTCGAGCGGATGCCTGTTGGGTGGCAAACAAGCCCAATTCCTGACTCAAGGTCCTTGATGCGACTGTACGATTCTATGAAGCCGACCTGACAGCAGGTCTATCCATTCTGTGCTAGTAGTGGGAGGGGTTTGTAATGCATCAGGGCGTTTAGTATGCCCCTCCAGATCCCATCCATTCCATGTTCACATTATTCCATTATTGGTTGAATTCCGACCAATGGTTATAGCAATATCAAAAAAGAATAAACTGCATTGTCGATTAGCCACAATACTGCTGTTATCTAATTCCAGCTTTTAACCTTTTCTTGTTCTTATAGGAGGTGGGTGGCGAAACTTTATGGATCAACGTGTCATTTGTTCTAAAGAAGTGCTTAATGAAGTATAGACGTACCTTCAAATAATTTGATTATTGAAAAAATAATAAAACTAAATACTCAAGACTCAAAACTCTTTATTTACTGCGAAAGTTAATTTGAATTGTATAGTTGTAAATGTTTTAGTTATACATGTAGTTCTAATTAAATTAACATTAATATGACTTCTGTTGTTGCGGATTGTGTGGATGACAAATAACATATTAGGATTATAAAATGATACTTTAAGTAGATTTCATGCTGAATTGGAGTCAGCAGTCCAAAGGGTTTCTAAGCAATTAATTATTTTTGCTGTGATTCACTTTTTTGACGAGTGATTTGTCTCAAAATGCCGTTTTAGAGAAGTTGCCCTGCATACCACTTTTCCAGACTACAAAACACACACCATTTTCTCGCCTTTCCTAATCATGACATATTTATAGATTCATCGTTTGAAATTTTCTGTTACATTTACTATCTGGCACTTTTTGTTCTTTTACTAAATAAGCCATGTTAAGTAATACAGTACAGTCCCGCTAATCCGAACACGGCTAATCCGAACATCCGGTTAATCCGAACGGCTCCGCGGAAAATTTTTTTATAATTTTAAGGACGAAAAAAAAATCAGTGAATATTTCAATATAAAACAGTATAAACCTTAATTCAAAACAGTTCTTTATTTAATATTCACGCACTGTACATCAAGTTATGGTACAAATTTTAAAATGGAATAAACTACAGAACAGAACACTAATGTTTAGTATGAAAAATTGTACAACATAACCCGTACTCCCAGTTCAAATAGTGATTTCGCTGTTACTCCGGCTAATCGAACAATCACGTAATCCGAACAGGGGTCGGTCCGATATTGTTCGGATTATCGGGACTGTACTGTAGTTGAAAATCGTAAATATAACACAAATAAACTTTAAAATAGAGTTGTGTCGACGAAATTCACTATTCTATGAGTAGACAAATTTTGCATCATAAGCAACTGTAGTCCCAGACGTAACTAAGACAATAACGAAGAGGCAATAGCAAACGAGTGTGCTCCCCGCCCCCACCCCCGCGACTGATCACTCGCGTTTTTTCGCAATATTACATAGTGAATTTTGTTATTTTCAAATAAAATGAAAACAATTTTCATCTCTTGCGTGCCCAAAATATTGCGTCGTGTGCCATTGATGGCACGTCTGCCACTGGTTCGCCATTCATGTTATAGGAGAAGCAGCTTGTTTTGCTCACAAATAATTAATATTCAAATGGAAATTTTGAATGAGGAAACAACCTAAGTATCTTCTAATACAGAGTTAATAATAAGGTTTTTCTTTCTTCGTCGTCATATTGCCTTTGAATGTTAATATAATATAATATAATATAATATAATATAATATAATATAATATAATATAATATAATATAATATAATATAATATAATATAATATAATATAATATAATATAATATAATATAATATATATTAATATATATATATATATATATATATATATATATATATATATATATATATATATATATATATATATATATATATATATAGTTTTCATATTTCATTATCTACTATCTTTCAAGTTCATTTGACGTTTGCATCATTCATTTTTCATGGATAAAGGATTTTGAATAAAGAACGTGTTTTGACTGCATATTATTTTTATTTATTAGATCAATGTCTTTTTAGATTTAAAACGATTTATTAGTATGAACGTTAGAGTGCAGATAAAATTTGTTGATAAAAAAATGCACCATTTCATTTCATATAATAATGCATGTATTATTTGGTGGAAAAACACATATATGTAAGGATTTGCTTTAATTGTTATACAACGTTGCTAAAAATTGAAACACTGAAAAGATATACACCCTAAAAAAATGAGCTTGATGAATAATTCATTTACTATAAGGAATGGATTCTATAGATGCTATAAGTGATACAGTTTTTAAGTACATTCTATTATTGTGAATAAAACATTCAACTTGGTACATGCATCTTAACAATTCTAAGAATAGTTACGGTTTAATGTGAAATATTTTCGTATAATTAGTTTGTATATTTCTTAGATATTTTATGGTTAGAATTAAATCTAAGAAATCTATGATATATATGTATCTTATTTTTCAGAAAACTTTTGAGAAACTAATGGTTGAAATTCCCATCTGTACCAGAACTATGAAGACTATAAAAAAACAGTTATCGAAATTCGAATAATCAATGTAAAGGAAACAGCATTTTTCACCGCACTGATTTAACTTTTTTCCGATTTTGAAGTACCATATTGAAAAAAGTGACAATAATAACAGCAAAAAAAGTAAAGGATACTCCACAAAATATTTTATGATCAAAGCTGCATTTTTTATCCTTTTCGTAAGCCTGAAAAATTCGAATTTAACTAAAAGGATTTTCGAATGGCAAAACTAAAAAAGGTATTTTTGGCTTCATCAATTAAGGAATGCATATAAAAGTCTTAGGAATCAAAGGAGGTATTTTTTTTAAATAAGAATAAATAACACTTTTTAATCGCTTACGTTTTAGTAAAAATTGCTTTTTTAAGATTTAACTAGAATAAACAACGTCTTAACAAATTAAATTTTTATTTAGTTACTAAAAGAAAATGTGTTTTCAAAAGAACAATTTTGATTTATATATTTATGCGGTGTATAATTCATTTAAATATTTTATTACTCACATTTTTGTAATTTTCTTTTTACAATTACTTAGTGAAATCCACTTTGTCTGAAGTAAAAGTTTAAAAAATATATATAAAAAGATTATTTTTCTTTTGATGGTAGATTTACTTTTTAATATTATTTTTTGCTTAAAATGAAATCTTTTTCGAAAATTATATTCAGTATCATCAATTTCTTATTAAATATTTTAATATACTTTTATTACAATTAAAAACATATTCTTTTGTACGTAAGAAAATATTGCTATATTACAATTGGCATAAAATACCAAAAATACCAAAAATCAAACTTTAAATCCCATTATTAATTGCGTCAAAGGTTTTACCATAATTTTCTCATTTTTTGTATGTTTTTAATGAAATTTATATTTCTTTTTCATATTCCTCTGTAATTTCTACCTATATATCAGCGGTTTTTAAAGTGTGGTCCGCGTGACTCTGGGGGTCCGCAGCGTTTCTTAAGGGGCTTCTTGAAGTCTCTTTTCCCTTTTTTTACAAACTCTGAAAGATCTCGGGGGAAAATTTGAAGATGTGCCACACACACACACACAGACACACACTAGACTTGATCACTAAATTGTCCCCAATGATAAAACTCTTCTAGAACATGTATTTTGATCAAGAATATTAAATCGGAGAAAAATGTTCAAAATCTTGGGGATCCGGTATGTCACACTGACGCTTAAAAGGGTGGCCGCGGTGATCTAAACTTTAAGAAACGCTGCTATATATCATTATATTTATTTTGCTCTTACGTGTGGCATATCTTGTATTTTTAAAAATAAGCGTACGTTATAAAAGTACTAGCTGTGTAAACACTTTTTACAGACGGGTGAACATGTATTTAATTGAATTAAAGTAATATCATTGGTTATTATTGCTCGTCCATTTATATCTTCTCACCTTTATTTTATACTGTTCAATGCAAAACTTCTGAATTTGAAATGTGTCATTTCATAAATGAACAAGAAAAAAAAAAATTTAAAAAATATAGTTATATATATATATATATATATATATATATATATATATATATATACATATATATATATATATATATATACATATATATATATATATACATATATATATATATATATATATATACATATATATATATATATATACATATATATATATATATATATATATATATATATATATATATATATATATATATATATATATATATATATATATATATATATATATATATATATATATATATATATATATATATATATATATATATTTTAATTTATATATTTTTTGAACTTTCGAATTTTTTGATTTTAGATATTTTTTAATTTGAATTTTCGGATCTCAAATATTTTTCATACATATACAAAATTTTTTTCTAACTATACAACTATTTTAAAGAAGGGTGCATCATCTTAGGTGTTCGATGATTCACTTATATTATGCACTAAATTGTTTCTAAATTTTAATATTTTAATCTTGTAATGTCTTTCAGAATGCGATGGCGAATAGTTTAATTTTTCAAGCATAATGGTTTAATTTTAACTTTTTAAATTTTAATTTTTAATTTTTAAATTTTTGAAATTTGGATATTTTCCGATTAACCTACCAAGTTCCAATAGGGGGAAGGTTGGCGCCATCAAACTAGTTTAACCCCATTTATCGGTCCTTAGTCCGAGATTGCCCTTGGATATTTTAGAAATTTTTATTTTATTTTACAATTTTTTAATTTTGTTTGAAAACGATGGAATTTTATCTTTTATATTCGCCATTGATATTTTGAATTAGGATTTAGTATTATAAGATTCATATATTTCAATTTTTCAATTGATTACTGTGATTGATTGTAGATGATTGATTTTATATACATATATATATATATGTGTGTGTGTGTGTGTGTGTGTTGGCCGTATAACGCGCCCCCCTGTTTTTTACGAGGAAATCTTATATGATAGTATACAATGTTCTTATGTTTTGAAGTAATTTATTCAAGATATTATTCCAGATTTTTGAAATAATACTATATTTCTAGCACTAGAAATCTTTTAGTTTATAAGGAATGTCATTTCTTTTAAATAAACAGTATTTCGACATTTGTTTTTATGCTTATATCTTTTGTTATTTTGTTATTTTTAAAGCTATCATTTTTATACCCAGCGTATAACGCGCACCCTTATGTTCTCATTTTTTGTGTTCAAAGTGCGCGTTATACGCCGGATTTTACGGTTTTAAGTGCGCGTTATACGCAAGATTTTACGGTTTTAAGTGTGCGTTATACGCCAGATTTTACGGTTTTAAGTGCGCGTTATACGCCAGATTTTACGGTATTTATATATTTCATAAAAATAATTAATTATAAACATAGTGAATGTTCTATGTTTTGATAATTAAGAATAACATAGAAAAATATGAGTAAAGACATAAAAAGTCAATAGACCAAAGTGGAAAAAATTTGTGTTTTCTAGAGCTGTCACTGAATTAGGACAGTGAAAGAGGATTAAGTTCATTTACATGATCCTAACCTTCTTTTACAGCAGCAAAATTTCTACAAAATAGTGTAAGAAAAATTGTAGAAAAAAACAGGTTTGAAACATGAAGTTAAGCCTAGTAATACCGCGTTTATACTTACAATACTCAAGCAAACAATTTTTATATATACTCTCTTGGACAAATATTAGCGCACCGAGAAGGAGTTGTCAAAAAGAAACGAAATTTTACATACGTAACGACTACTTTGATATAAGTAAATGATTCAAAAATCAGAGAAAAAGAATCATTTATTTCAGAGAAAAAGGGAAAAGAACGGTGGGTTTAATACCCTGTTGAGCCCACTAGCGCAAATGCACGATTCGATACCATCAGGCATTGAGGCACACAAGTTCTGTATGATGTCTTGAGACATTTCGTTCCATATTTGTTGTAACCTTTGAGCAGACCCCCTGGGTTCCACCCTGGACACCAAGATTAATTTGAGGCAAAGAATCATTATGAGCCATTTTGTATAGTAATAACTTGTATTTATTATATCAATTCAAATATAAGAAACTCTAATAACATATAATATTTCTATGTTACGTCAAACAAAGGGATTTACCTTTAATATTAAATTAAATTAAGAATTATGAAATTAATCAATGATTATGCGCAAGATCAAATAAGGTCTACCGAAATGGGAGGTCCGAGAAATGCACGTAACTCGAATTATTAGCTTTCATTAACTTTAACTAATTTTATTAAACTAACGCTTATTTTAAGCGTAAATAAATTATAGTTACCGCTTGGTATTTCAGTTTTTTAGTTCTTCCGTAGAATAACAGCAATAAGGCTTCACTGACGTAATCTCATGGAATCCTCTAAATTTAAGGCTACTGCTGCTGGCTCAATAGCCTTCATACTTGCTAGCTTACAACGCTCTACTTAAATACCCTATATACTTTGCATTTCCCGCTCACTTTTTGGAGTTGATTGGAAATATACGCGTATTTATAATCCCCAAAAAGACGCATAAGAATATTAGTGGAAAGGTTCCGTACAGATTCGTCACACCTTGCCTCTAGGTCACTCAAACTCGTGGGAAGCCCAACTCAGAGTCCAAATGATCCCAGTTATGTTCGATTGGAGACAAATCTGGGGATCAGGAAGGCCAAGAAGGGTAATAACAGTGTGGAAGCAGTAATGTGATACCCTTGCCGTGTGAGGCCGAGAATTGTCTTGTTGAAAAATGGATCTTGGGAGTCGTTGCATGACTGACAACACATGCGGTTGCAGGATGTCATGGACATACGGCTGGACTGTCATGGTGCCACGGATCAATACTTTGGATGACCGTGTATTGTAGGCAATGGCACCCCATACCATCACACCAGCTGTGAGACGAGGTGTAAAGCAAAGACAGGATTGAGACGTTCACAACGGGTCTCCACACACGAACACGATTTTTATCACTGCTGAGATTGAATATGAATTCGTCGCTAAAGACGACCTTGTTCCATCCCGCTGCAGTCTAGTTTCCTCGTGCACAGCACCACTCCAAATGGAGGCGTTGATGAGCGGGGGGGAGGCGTCAATAGCAGCACACGTAATGGGCTCCGCGATCCCAAATGTCCTTCAGCCAGAAGCATTCGTATGGTTCGAGAAGACGCAAGGGTTCCTGATGAAGGTGCCTAGATGGCGGCAATGAAGCAGTTGGCTGTACGCTCGCATTTCTTACGATGTGGTGGTCTTCTCGACGACTGGTCTGTCGAGTATGTCTTGAGCCTGGTCTGCGTGTAAATGACATCTATTGGATCCACTGTTCCCAACACCGCCTCACAACACAATCAGAGCGGCCTAATTGACGAGCTACTTTTCTAGCTGACTACCCAGCTTTCATCATGCTGATTATTCTCCTCCTCTCAAACTGCCACAGCTGCTCATATTTTTTTTTAAAAAAAACAGCGTACTGGCATGTCTACCTCTATTCTTTCTTTGTAAATGATTCAGCACACTCAAACCAGCTTTGGTTACCAGTATAATACTCCGCGAAGAACGACGGTAAAGTCCCTCTACCGGCGTTTCACAATGCACAATCACGCTGCATTTCTAATCATTTGCTTATCTCCCCGACATGTACCTTCATGCCAAGTTTCGTTACGATTCCGCAATCATTTCTCGGTGCGCTATTTTTTTTCCATGAGTGTATTTTAAAAACTAGATTTTAAACATTAAGTGAGATTTTTGACCCTATTGCAATTGATGTAGCGATAAATAAAAGAAAGTAAAATATTTTATTGCATGTATTCAGTTTATACATACTTGAATAATTTGTAATTAGGAATATGAGTACATATATAATTAGATTCAATGCTTACGTAATATTTTACTGGATATAGCACACATTTAAAATGACACGTGCTAGCTTCAATATAAAGTTTTTGTTAAAGCTTGTTTATCTCAAATGCGTGTTTATAGTTTATGTATGGTAAAATTTAAAGACGTCCACTCATTTGTGAATATATTTAGAAATTCATATACTTTTTTAATAAGACCACATTTTTTTTAATATTTTACTTTCAAAACTGTTTTTGGCAATATTATTTTTCTCTTCTTTCGTTATTATTCTAAGATTAATTTGTCCCTCACAACTCAATTTTCCCAAAATCAAAATATTTGGTAATTACATTTCTTAGAGAACTTCCGAAATATTAAGAAATAGGGAATGTGTGTAAATTTCCATAAAAATTTATTTCAATTAATGTATTATAAGCAAAACCACTAATTTTCTTAAACAGTCTTCTTTTTTTATACATAATAATCGCAAGTCAGAAACTGAAAATTTTACTAAACGTAGACATTTAATGTATCGCATAATACTATTATATTCGCAGAAAAAAAATTTTGATAAATCTAAAATAAAATCATTTCTAAGCAAGTTCCTATATTTTCTATGTAATGCATTTTACATGATACATTAATTAGTAAAAATATATGACATTTATGAATAAAATTAGAAAATACAGCTGTTTGATTTATGATTAGAGGTAATAAAAGTATTTCCAGAGGCAAACAAACGCCAGTTCTCCAAGAATATATCTCTATATTGTTTCTATAGCGTGACTTTAACTAGTTCCACTGGAGCCATGGATTCCTTTACGAAAGCAGACAGATTTATTTTAGTTGTAAGCTTTAAATATATTTTATATAATAATTGCATGTCATAAGATATTTAAATACTATAATAAATGGAATATATATTTCTTCGAGAGAGAGAAACGAGAACATATATTTCCAAATAAGATTTTTAGTAAGTGTAGCTTTTTAAAATGTAATAAGTGGTAAATAGTTACTGAGAGATAATGGTTTAGGAGAAGGTAAATACAACAAAATAAACTTCATTATTAATGTATTTTAAAGTTGTTACATTAAAAGTACATTTTTGGTCTTTAAATATAAGAATTAACAATTGTGTACAGAAAAAGTTTTTATTAAATATATTTGCTAAATAATATTATTAATATTATTCACGCGCGCGTTTAGTGATTCAGTTCTTTTATATACATAAACAAGTAATATAAAAATAATTAAGTCAATTCCTACTTAGATCAACAAAGAAAAATTTTATTTTAGCTACTTTTTTATTAAATAGTTACAAGTAATATAAATATGTGTATATATAGGACAGGATCACAACATTAAGTGGTAATTATTTTTTGTTAATTATCATTAAAGTATCGTATTGCCATCCAAAACATTAGTGTATATAAAACTTCAGTTCAACTGAATGCTTTAAATAGTCAGAAAAAAAACCTTTTCAAGTTTTTACACAAGTCGCCAAACTGGTCGCTAAGTCGCCAATGTGGCTGTATTTGTAATTCTTTAAATAATTACTTTTAATCAATTAGTTTTTATTAATTATAATTAAATTATTGTACTGTTATCTAAAATAAAAATCATGTATATTGAATTTCAGCTCAATTGAGTGCTTCAAAATGTATTTTATTAACGATTGAAAATTTCATCAAGATAAATAAATGAATAAATAAAAATAAATATGTAGAAAGTGAGAGTTATAATAGTAGAAATTGAATAAAGCAAAAGGTTTGTTTACTGCAATGCAATGTGAATTGTAGCCTAAAGCAAATAAATACCTGACGTAAAGAAGAGGGAAGGGTCGATGCACGTTAAATCTGTCAAGGCAAAATGTCATTTCGTTGATGTGATGTGTTAGTTAGGAAAGGGGGTGTCAGCTGAGGTGTCCTCATCACTTGACTGATATTCAAAATTACGAGGTCCATCGTCAATTCTACTTTGTTGGTTTACAGTGCAAACTTAATAAATAACTCTCACACGCACGTGATTTTTAAAAATAAAATAAATGTTAAAATTTCCATATTTCTTAACTCATGCTTTACATAATGTGATTATTTTAATAAATCAAAGATGTTCACTTTTATATGAATATGTAAATGTAAATGATTTGTCTTAAAAAAGATTTATTAAATTCATATATTTTTGACTTTTTATATGTCTAACATTTTTAATATCCTTCTTTGTTTATTTTAAATAATTACAACTACAGATGTACTGTACTCGAAGAAAATATGAGCGAAATGTATTTTGTGAAAATAATGCACATGAAAGTTGTTTAAAAATGAATTTTTGGAAGAAAAAATTTAAAATTTTGGCTTTTTCATTATGTTCTAATCTTATTTTTCTATAAAAATATGAACATGATTAATTTTTTTTTTTTTTTTAATTTAACCCGTTCATGACCAGAAGATTTTCCTGTTAAGTGCAACTCTATATTTAAAAACTTCATATAAAACCCTGATTGTAATAAAACTCGCCGAAATTTATAGTTCATAATCATTCCAAATTGTTTTTTTAATTCAGATCAAACAGGTGCTGATCACGGCTCTCAAAACGGTGAAAACGCCATTCCACATATGACACCGTGTTCCCTGAAATTATCTTATGTGTCTGTGTGTGTGTGATCATAGTCATGAACGGTTAAACTTTTTTAATCACGATACATATATCAGAATGTTGAGTCAAATAAAATTAATATTTCAAAACATTAAATAAAACTATAAAATTAGCTTTCAAATTACCGTATTTATCTAAGCCATCATCTATTATTGATGCTATTACAGGTGCCTTTGAGGTTAAGTGATAAAAAGAAAAACAGAATAATACAAAAATATTTCCTAAATACGAGCATAAAACAATCTTTAGGATACACTGAACACTGGAGACAAACTGCGTAATGGGATAAGAGAGACATCGATGTAAGTGTCCAGAATGGACGGTTTCATTTCTCCTTTTGAGAGGGATGGAAACACAATTTTTCCCATCCAACAAACGTTTTGCCTTCAATTGCAAGCCGTACTCGATTTCGAGTAGCATTATCGCTGGAAATATAGTGCGGCTTAGATTCCAGTAAATACGGTATATCACACGAAGAAATAATACACTGATGGCCACCGTAAATGCAAAACCAAGAAATACAACAGATAGCACAACAAAATTTATGTTATAGATAACATGTTGATCAAGTATCAAATGATTAAATTTATAGACTTCTGAGAAGTGTGGTTCCTGCCAGAATAAGTAGCTAGAGTAGCCGCCATTGTTGGAGATCACCGCTGCTACACACGTCGGCATTGATTCAAAGAGACTTTGGATGTGTTCTTGGGGTACAGCAGACCAAGCAGCTTCCACACGTTGCCAAAGCTGATATGGTGTGGCAGCTGAGGGTGTAAACTGGGTCAATCGTTGAGCATCCGTGGACCACATGTTTCCTATCAGCGAAAGATCCGGAGAGCGAGCCGGCCAGGGAAGCAATTCAATCTGGTGATTCACGAAGAACCTTTGGATAATGCGTGTCACATGTGATCGCTCATTATCCTGTTGAAATATGGCTGTGAAAAAGCCCTGAATGTAAGGAAGGACAACTGGCTCCAACAACTCGGAGATGTAGCGCTGGCTGTTTAAAACACCGGCAATGCGTACTAGAGGAGTGTGAGAGTGATATCCAATACCACCCCATACTGTAATATCCGATACAGGACCAGTGTGGCGGTGCATAACGCAGCTGTTCAACATCCTCTCTCCACGGTGTCTCCAGATTCGAATCCGACCAGCATGGTGTTGCAGACAGATGCGTGACTTGTCATTAAAGAGAACTTCATTCCATTCTGCCGCCCACATCCTTCTTTCATCACACCGTTGGCGGCGGAGACGTCTGTAGTTCTGCGTCAATGTAGACCAAGCAATGGACGTCTTGCGGACAGACCACTCTGCTGTAAACGGTGTCGAATGGTACGTGCAAACACTGAATGATGCCTTACAGACTCAATGTGCTGGGCTACGGTTCATGATGTGACTGAGCGTTCCGTCACTACCATGCGCACAATTTGCCCGTTCTCACTGGAAGTGTTGCACTGAGATGGATGCAATCGACCACGTTGGTCCGTCGTACCCTCCTGCATCCAACGGTCACATATCCGCATTATAGTTGGTTGGTTTCGTCCAACACGACTACCGATTTCTCTGAAAGATAATCCACAATCTCGGTAGACCACTATCTTTCCTCTGTCGAACTCGGATACTTCATCAAAAGCTGATCGCTGTTTTCTCCGAGACATTAATAATCTTATTTTGAAGAAAAAAAATACAAGAAAACCACAATCGCCGAACTTGAAATCGTCGAAATCCCCAAGCCTTAAATAGCGCTTTGAGGTGGCGCCACAGGCCCGCGTGATGTGTTTCTGCGCTGAAATTCTAATCATCTGCATATCTCACCTCCGCTAATGCATGTTGTAAATTTCATGTTATTTGCATGCTTCTTTCAGGGTGTTGCTTTTACGGTGGCCAGCAGTATAAAAAAAAACAACCCGAAAATGAATAAAATTGATTTATTTTGAAATATCGAATCAAAGGCTGGAAGAAAGTTTCGATTATCTGTTTAAAAAAATTGTTTTTAGCTCTTCGATATTTCATTGAATGTATAATCATCGTTAACTCAAGTAAGATATTTATTTCTCCTATTTAAATAAAGAGACCTCTCTTCATCTTTACAATCTAACTCCCTAACCCTATTTCGCTCTAAATTACTTTATTTATCAAGAACTCCTATCACTTCACGAACCAAATAGCCTGAATAAATTTAAAGATCTCGTAATTCCCAGTTATTTTTTTTCTATTAATTTACTAAATTAAACCCTTTGACTCTTTTATGCAGTCACTTTTTATCGTAAACGATCTCCCTTTATTTTTCGATCGTAGCCTCTAATCTTCTTTGATAACATTAAGGATCCAAATTGTCTGGGGGTCGGAAAAATATTAGATAATCTTTCATTACTTTAATATCTGACAATCATCCAAAAATGGCTTGCAAAATCAAGGAGTGAAAATTGTGTGTGTGTGTTCTCCATTTTTCTTTTTCTTCTTTTTTTTTCCCTTCTGAATTTTCTTTGGGTTTTTGAAAATGTTTTCTTAGCAGAGGAGATCCTTTTCTTGAAAGTAATTTTCTTAAAAGGCAAAGACATGTTAAATCTTAATATTTTAAGCGTTTGTAATCCATCAAGGAGAAGTGAATTTTTATTTTCCCTTTGAAAAACATTATTACTTAAACTTCTTTCTGTGGGTTCAGAAAAAAATGGAAGATTTTCCGCTACATTTTTTTAATGTTCCACCGTGCTAAAATATCCACATTTTGTCTTTTTAATTCGGCTAAAATTTGTTAATTGCTCTTTAGTGGCCTTTTTTTTATGTGTAATGGGCATAAATTATTCTTTGAAAGAAACATAGAAAAATAAATTTGTCAAAAAAAAAGAAGCATTTAAAAGTATTTTTGCATCGTTAGTTGAATTTTTTTAGGGTTGATTTTCTTAGGACTCACATAAAGCTAATTCATAAGCTAATAACTTGGATTATTATTCATGTTTTCAATTTAATTTTTATACCTGGAATAAAATAAATTAAATACTATATATTCTGACGTTTCATGTGCACCGGCGTATAACGCACACTTATACTTTCAAACTACATTTTCTACGTTTTATGTATATTCGCTGTATGACACCCACACTCTTTTTTATAAAGAGACTTGTAATATACATATATGCCATGCTTTTTATATTTTGCAGTGATTTATTCGAAGTATTTAAAAAAGCTTTTGAACAATGTCATAGTTTTAAAACTAACCTAAGACACAAGAAAAGAGGAAGGGTGGAACACAATTATAATTATTGAAAGGTATATGTCGTTTGTTTCAAATTAATAGTATTTAAATATATGAAGACATTTACTTTTTTATGCTCATCTTTAATTTTTAGTGTTATTTTTTTATATCTAACGAATAACGCATACATGTAAATTTCGACCTGGTTTTTTGTTTCCAAAATGAGTTTTATACGCAAGAATATAGCGTCATAAATAGAATAATTTCTTTAAGAATATCCGACACCATATGCTTCTTTTGTCTTCGACAGCGCGTTTCATAATAGTTTGCTGAAAAGTTAGGAAATATTTATTTAAAAATATTTTTGCTGATTATATATATGTTATGTCATTGATGTCAGAAAAAGAACGTCAAAAAATCTATATATTTTATCTTAGTATGCAAAGCTTGCTTTTTCATCTTTATAATATAATATTATGTACCTATTGGCGTATTGATCTATAACATATATTTTGGTAAACAATTTAAGGTATCCGACTGCATTTGGAACCGGGATTTTCAGAAGTGCATAAATGGATGATTTTCATATTTAGTGTCACTCAGATTAGAACACATGCATAAAATTGTTGTAAGGACACATTTTGACAAAAAAACTTATTTAAATATAATATTTTGGCAAAAAGTTAACTTAGAATAATCTTTTTTCCAAATGTTCTCCTTTTGTGAAAAATGGTTCAATTATAATAATATTTTGCCTGTATATCGTTCAGACCTCTCTACAAAAGCTCAACTAGAATTTTTGAAAAATTCACATTATTTTTAGTTACCACCAATGGAAATAATTATTCGCGTTTTTTCTTAAAATTGCTCCCCTCTGTTGTCGTAAAATATGAATAAACCCACTTCTAAGTTATATACTTCAAAAATTCTAGTTGAGCCTCTGAACAGAGATCTGAGCTATACACAGGCAAAATATTATTCTAATAGAAGCATTTTTCGCAAAAAGAGAACATTTGGAAAAAAAATTATTCTAAGTTATTTTTTTCCGAAAATATTGTATTTAAATAAACTTTTTTGTCAAAATGTCCTTAGAACAATTTTATGCATATTTTCTAATCTAAGTGAAACTAAATATCATGAAAATTAACCATTGATGCGCTTTTGAAAATCAAGGTTCCGAACGTAGTCGGATACCTTAAGTGCAAGAAAGGACGCAAAATAAAACTCAAGTTAACTATTTTATCTGTGTGTAGAATTAACATTAAAAAACACTAAAACCGCATTCATTATCATATAATTGATATTTATTAACATAAAAATAATGATTATGGGTACGATAAAAAAAGTGAGACCTACAGTAATTCTATATATATTTTGAGTAACATTTTTCTTCGCTATTAAATTAGTACCGCTTTTTTTATAATGATAAGTCTTTCCTTATCAAAATATCTCGTTAGTTTAATAACAAAAATTATTGTAACGCTCACTCATAAATAATTCCATATGAAATCGTTTCATTTAATTTACTAAGAAAACATATTACTAAACTTAGAAAAAATGCATTATGTATCAGATACATATATGCACACACACAACTTAGTTTACTAGTAAATATTAAATATATTTTTATTTAAACCAAATAGGTAAACTTTTTACCATGTTTGATAGGATACCGCTAAATTTTGAGTTTACTTAAAATCTTCTCAGTGCAATATTTTTTATAAATACCTCTCTCTTATACAGAATGTATATTTATTTGAATGATTAAAACTATAGGAAATAATTGATGCAAAAAAATTTCAAAAATTAAAGCAGAGTAAACAGTTGTAGGAACTATCCATTTAACGAAAATTTTCAAATTGGCAGTCATTGTGGACTAAACACTGTCCATTACGCTAAACAATGGAATCCAAAACGTTTCTCAACATTTTAATTTTTACATTTAATTGCAATTAAACTCTCTGGCCTTGATAGTCTTCACTGAGAGTGCCAACTAGTGTAGAAATAAAATTTTTTCATTGTGCACACTTCAGAATGTGACGGACGATGAATTTTGGAACTCTTGACTCACGAGCCGCTTGCCAAACAGATTTTCAGGGCAATTTCTGAATTTTTTTTACTTTTCTTTCCCTTGTGGTGTTGATGAATGATCGAAGTCTTTCGGAATGGTTCTTTTGAAAATTCTTAAAAAGTTCCTTTTCCCCAGAAACTCACAAACAAGAAATATTTTCAGTTTGGTTTCTACATCTCCTTGAAATTTCTTTTTAAACTATCTGTGTACTTCACTTATGTTTTCCGCTTGCCAGTAGCACTTAAGGCAGTGTTACTCAAACTATGGGGCGCCCCCCTTGGGGAGGTGTGATAACTCTACAAGGGGGCGCGAGCATATTGAAAAGTCGAAAACAAAAGACTATTTTAAAAATTATTAATTTACTTAAAGTAAACAAACAAAATATTTTCTGATATAATAAAAGATAGAATACACATTTACACTAATATAATACACTTATAAATGTATCATTACGGTACAATGCATATTTTATTATTAATTTAACAATACTGAGTTAAGGACTGGTTTGATAATTATCAGTGACCTCATGGGCTTGTATGAACACTTATCTTGATAATTTGTACGGTTTATAATTAATTCCTTAACTGCCTGTTAAAAGTTACGCAATTCACTCCCCAGTGTCATGGTTTACCACATAGTCGAGCGTATTTTGATGTGTTTTTTTAGGGGCAGGAGGAAAGTAATAAATAAGCAAAAGTCCTTTGAAAAGAGTAAATTTTTTGCAAACACTGTCAAGGTCCTTTATTATTGCATTAAAGCCCTCGGAATAATTTTATGGGTCGCACTGCACAGAAAAGATCGTTCTTCGAAAAGACATGTATATACGTCCAGAAAGTTAATACTTTAGCTGAGCGAGAAATTTATATACGTTGGTGGCACATAAGAGGTTAAAGTCGTATTGTAGATTTAGCGTCAAAGTATAGTATTATTGAATACATTGTTATTGTATGGAGGGAGGGGGGGGGCGATGAAGATGATGATTGAATAATGGGTCGCGTATATTGAAAGTTTGAGAAGCACTGACTTAAGGGGATATAACTTCTTTGTTCGAAGTTTCAGTCATTATTTTCATATTTAATTGTTTTTTTAAACATGGCATATAATTGTAAGGCTTGTATTTTATTTCCATAAGGCTTGAAAACTCCATGCGATTGAGGACTTACTGTTTACAAATGTAATTACTGTCAATGAAGAGAATGAGACACAATAATAAATAAAATAAATTAACGAGTATCATTTGTTCATCTACATTGTCTTTCTTGGAAACCCAGCGTTTCTCAAACTGTGGGGCGTGACAACTCTGCAAGGGGGGTGGCGAGCATATTAAAAAGTCGAAAACAAAAGATTATTTAAAAAAATTTTAATTTACTGAAAGTGTAAAAAAAATGCGCATTTACACTGATATATTACACTTATAAATATATCAGAGCTACACAATGTATTTTATAATTAATTTAACAATACTAAGCTACAAACAAGTTTATTAATTACCAGTGACCCCATGGGCTTGTCATATATATAATCTAAAACAAAAATTAACACTTATCTTGATACTTTTTGTACGGTTTATAATCAAACCTTGACTGCCGATCAAAAGTTTCGTGATTCGCTTCCGAATGCCAACCGTTTTTCAAGTAGGCACGCGTATGTTATGTATTAGGGGAGGGGAGAGTAAAGAAGCAAAAAATAATCTGGAATAAGTAAATCCTTCGTAAGCAAATATTGTCAATGTCCTTTTATTGCATTCCAAATCTTTGGAATAATTTTACGGATAGTAGTGCACAGAAAAAATCCTACTTCGGAAAGACGTATATATACATCTGGGGAAATAAAAACTTTGACTTAGTAAGAGGTTTATATACACGAGGGGGGGGGGTGCTAAGGAGTTAAAATCGTATCATAGTTTTAGCGTCAAAGAATAGTATTATTGAATTCAGTACATTGTTATTGTATGAGGGGGCGATGAAAATTATGATTGAATATTGTTCACGAATATTGCAACTTTAAGAAGCACTGTTGTAAGAGCAGTGATCCTCAACCCCGGTCCACGGACCGGTACCGGGCCATGGATCAAACGGTACCGGCCGCTTAAAGAACATTAAACTATTGCCATTTTATTTAAAGTGGTGCATTTCTCTCGGATTTGCGCAACATTCCACGGAAATCCCGTTATATTCTACGTTAAATCCCTTTTATTCATTTTTGGTGTAACAATATTTTATTCTGAAGGCATATTTAGATGTAACTAAATTAAAATTGTTAAATAAAAATAATCAAAACTATAAACAATCAGCGTGTCCCACTCTCAGCGGGCCGTGGTAAATTTATCAAACGTTGACCGGTCCGCAGCGATAAAAAGGTTGCGGAGCACCGATCTAGACCAGTGCTACCCAACCTTTAAATCTCCCTGGACCCGTCAAAGTTTCATAATTTTACCACAGCCCGCTGAAAGGCGGGAGAGTAGGTGCGTTTATTGCTTATATCTTAGACTTTAATTTAATAATTTTAATTTAATTGTAATTAAATATGCCTTCAGTATAAAATATAGTTACACCAACAAATGAATATAAAATGATCTAACATTGAAAATAAAGTGATTTCCATAGAAAGTCTCACAAAACCCAGAGAAATACACCACAGTAAATAAAATAGATATAATTTATTGTTTCTTTGGCATTCCGGTGCCATTTGATCCATGGACTGGTACCGGTCCGCGGCCCGGGTGTTGGGAATCACTGCTCTGGAGAAAGAAAATATATTTCGAAATAATTTGTAGCAGTGTATTTATTCCGCACGACGTTTTTTGATGGAATCAGGTTGTGAAGTGGATATTTAGAACAGAAAACTGCATACGTATGTAAATCCCACATAATTCCTTGCATCCATGCTTTGAAAAACGAAATAACGATAGCTTCCATCAACATAAAATGCTTCACTATCTGATACGGCTCAACGTGTTTCTTTCTTCTACTTGCAATATTTTACATTCAGTATTGATTCCTTCTTTTCTGACTAATTTTAAAATGCATGTAACCATTCGAAATCTCCAATAGAATCCTTTTACGTACGAAGCGTGAATACGAATTTACAAATTTACATAAGTATTCGGATTCGGAAAATGTTTACACAGAAGATGTTAAGATAAAAAGTGCTGATCGTCTTATACATTTATACATGAGAAAGCTGAACTTTCCACTGTTTAAATGCTATTTTAGTATACCGTTTACTAAGGCCCTCCAACTTTGTAGCTAGGGAGAAATGAAAGTTTTGCACTTAGTAACGATTTTCTAGTTGTATTGTTTCGGCTGTCCCCTTTCAACGTAGATGTAGAAACTTTACTTCAATTTGTCGACGATCTTCTGTTCCACAATTTTACAAGGTTTAGCTATTAAAATCAAGCTTATGTTTAACATATATATATATATATATATATATATATATATATATATATATATATATATATATATATATATATATATATTAGAACTATACAACACACATTTCGTACAATCCGAATTGAAAATTAATAGAAATTCAGTAAAAAGTATTAACAGATATAAACCCTTTTAAGAAGACTTGGTACCCTAAAAATCACAAATCTATCGTTTTTTTATTTTCATTTAATCTTATTCTTTGCATTATTATATTTCGATTGATATATCACTTGTGCATGTCGGAAAGTTAGAAGTTGAATAAAACTTCATTTGAAAACAAATTAGGCAATTCAGCCACACCTCCTTTTTAAGAAAAAAAAGCTAAAACGCAAAATCTATTTTATAAATAGAAATAATAACTATAAAAAGAATGTGTAGTAAAAAGCAAATATTTCGAGACAATCCAATAATGTAATTTTTGTTCCTCGTGAAATGTGTGCATGTAAAATTTTTAAATTGAGGCATTTTATATTAATAATTTTATAATTTTAGTTCTTTTTCCTGATATATTTTCTTACAAATGTAATACTTTAATATTATAAAAGAAAAACAGAAAATTTCTGTCGTGACAGAAAAAAAAAAAATTTTAACGTTTTTCTTGAATTTTCTTGTGCAATTAGTACTCTCTAAAAGTTGATCAATTATAAAAATGTGTAGGTTGAAAAAATATGAAAATGCAATTATTTTAAAGGAAAACGTATAACTAATATCTTAAAGTTGTATTTTAAATTTAATTAAGCTTATAATAATAATTGTTTCAGAATTATAAACTTTAAACTGGTTTTTCTCAGTTTGTGTTTTTCGAAACCTTAGTGCATTCAAAATACTACTCCTTCGACAATTATTTACCAATCACTTCCATTTTTTCTCTGCGTGCTAAAAATAAAGCATGTAATAAATTTAGGGATCCGTTTTGCTATAAACGGAATACTTTTAAAAAAAAAAATAAAATGTAAGACATGTTGGCTTTTTCGTTGATTTTTAGCCTGTATATCAGTGCTTCTCAAACTTTCAATACTGGCGCCCCCCTTTTCGATCACAATTTTTTTCGCGCCCCCTTATACATTAATAATGTACTGAATGCAATAATAATGCACTTTGACGCTAAAGCTACAATAGGCGATCTTAATTATAAACCATACAAATTATTATTAAATTTTTTATACTACTTTTAAGCAAAATAAATAAATAAATAAAATAATAGGATAATTATTATGTTATTTTTCCTTTCTATAATTTTTAAATTGAACATATTGCAAAATGCGGTGACTGCTTAGAAGACAAAATATAGATATCTGCTAAATATAGAAAAAGAACTCAGAGGGTCAATTTCTAATCATAAGGATTCCTTATAAAAACTTCGCTTTCCAAGGCAAGCTCATGGACGTCATTAATACTTATTAAACTTGTTCTTAATTTAGTATTAATTAATTAATTATAAAATATTCTGTGCAGCACTGATACATTAAAAGTATACCGGCTGAAGTGCCCGCTCTGCACGAGTTCATTTATAAGAAAATAAAACATTATTGATATAATAGCTGAATTGTAAGGGAAACAAAGCCAAGTGCTCGACAATGTTTACAAAAACGTAAAATGATTTTTTTAAAATCGTTGCTCAAATTATAATTAGTTTTAAGCGAATTGTAATTTTAAGCCTCAAAAATTAGCATTTATAATTGATGTTAAACAGTAGTGCACACAGGAATTTTTCAAGGGGGTCTTGGGTCGAAATTTCACCAATCTTGTATCAGGTTCCTTTTTATTTTGTCGATTTTCGGGAACAAAACACAGTAAAAAACTAATTCTTGAATAAATAATTAGCATTTATTAATAAAATTAATCATTAATAACAAATACTTAACTAAATTTTGCGTACTATAAACTTAGAATTATAATCAATCGGAAAAAATCAAGGGCTTTGGGGGGTCCGCCCCCCTCGCCACTGATGTTAAATAATGATCAATAATATAAAACATCGATGAAGAATAATTGTATTATTTTTAATATTTAAAGCGAACAGACTTCAACATGTTTTAACCCGGGAGCAGGGGCGCACTCGATACGGTCGGGGTTATTGAGTCACCTCAATCCTTTTTTATAATTATTTTATTGTACACGATACAAATCATGATTCCAGTGAATAATTTAACTAAGAGAAAGTTTACTTACCTACTTTCAAGGATTTTTCAATTTTTTTTTTGGTAAGAAATAAACAGTTTTGCCAGAATTAACGATTTCGTAATTTGTGTGTCCCGCGCGACCACTTCGGGTAAAAGTATATTCATTATGATAATAGTATGTATGTTACTGCTAAAAATTGTGTGAAACGTTTTCGTTATGCTTTATACGTTGAGAATATTTATAAAAATATGTCTTGGCAAGTAATCCTTCATGTGCTTGTGTGTGTGTGTGCTCTCTCCGTGGTTTTCCAAACATCATAAAACTCTTTTGCATGGAAAAAAGCGTAACAGAGAAATACAATCCTTACAACTTCCCTAAATGAGAAACAAACACATAAGAGAGGTCAATTAAACTGTACCAATAACTTAGAAGGTCAAACAGATTACAGCTATAATGCGCAGTATTTCAAAAATAATGACAGTGATGAATTTTTACGTTCCTAAATTTTTTTTCGATTATGGGTCTGGGATTTGTTTTTTTCTCTGAAAGAGTAGTATGTTAGGTTATATATAAAAAAGCGTAATAAAAAAATCTCTCAGCACGGGATGACAGCAAATCAAATAAAGTTTTTTTTTTGGTTATGGATCAAAATAGCTAATTAGGTATTGAAGAAGTTTTTATTTTTGCTGACTTAATATCGCGCGCGCGCCTATAAATTGTATCAGAGTAAAAATTCATTTTTTATTATGCCTGAAAATATTTTGTTTTAATTCATTCCAGTAAACTAATTATTTTTAAATCTTTTATTTTCGATATGCTCGTGCCCCCTCGTAAGGCCATCGCGCCCCCTTATTTTTGAGAAACACTGCTGTATATCAATATTTTATTTTTTTTTTCTCAAAAACGAATGAAGTTATTCTAAAATTGATCTCTAAAGAGTTGTTAAGAACATCCATAAAAATATTATAAAAAATATTCAGGTCAAAAGATAAATTTTTACAAAAGGAGTAGAATTTTAAAATTTTCCCAATTTTCTTCAAAAATTATAAATTTTTAAAATTGTGTGAATAATATATAAAAATTTTCATCTGGTAACATTTTCTTGAATAGAAACATTGTATAAAATGCTAAAATATAATTTTTAAATACGTAAATAAAGAAGTTTGCTCAAAGGATACCAAGTCTCCTTAAAAAGGAATATTCACAGCAAATTCAGATTTTAGAATGTTTATCTCACCTCTCATTATATTTAGACAACCGTGAAGCCAGTAAATGAGTGATGACTTATTAATGTTCCACTGCAGAGCATAGTAAGTGCTACTGACGATTGACCTCGTAAATTTGATCTTCGCTATGCTGACTTAACTAGATGACACGTGAGCTGATACCCCACTCGTCGGACTATCATACTACGTAAATTGTAAGATTTTCAAAGCTACATATTTAGCTCCTTAAGAGGTCAATTTTTTAGTCCAAAATGTTTTTTTTTTAAAAAAAGGCCCATTTTTTATTGCATATAACTAAGCATAGTACTTAACAGAATGCGAAAATGGAAGAATTTTATTTTAATTTTCAATTGTGGAGTTTTCACATTATTTTTTTTTTATTTTATAAATGGGGGACACAAAAAATCCTGAAAGTTTGCTTCTTATAAGTTCTCTCTGCATGCTATGAAGAATGTTTCTTGTATACATCTTAAAAGAATTTTTGTCATACATACAAAAAATTCATGTTCGTACCTCTTTTTCAAATGGTTGAAGATTTTGTGTGTGTATTCCTATACTCGAATATATGCCCGCATAATTCAAAACGTTGTGTAGTACTAAGTTTTATATTGCAATGGTGGCAGAAATAATATTGTCTTTTTTGGATTTTCGTTCCATTTTCATTTCTTCTCAAACAACATATTGCACACAGCCTTGCCAATCGTTGTTCATAATCGAATATTTTCAAGGAACTAAATTTTTGCTTTCTATGAAAAAAATCTCATTTCACCAAACAAACAAAAATAAAAATAGATGAGAAATATTTCAGTACCGTAGACTAATTACATTTTATAAAAACACACACTGCCACTAATAATCTCCCTATCCGAACTAAAAGCATTTGTAAAACAAATACAGAAAAAAAAGAAAATATCATTGACCGTACAACGTACGGGTTAACTGGTTGTGGCCAGCTTTCGATAGCCCGTATGGTCCACGGGCAAACTAGTCAAGAGTTTACCCCTTTCATCAGCCCCTTCTACATGGCAGGTATTCAGTATCACCAGAACTCGAATCCAGGACAATCCAACCTGAAGTTTGTCACCACAACCACTAGGTTACTGCAGCCATATTACATAGCCAGAAAATTAGAAATACAAACGCACGTTCACATAAAATTTTATTTTACAAGAGTCAGAAAAAGACAATAAAAACCTAATCAGAATGAATGCTTAGACTTTAGTTAATTTTAGCCTTAGGTAATAATTATATATTAACTCATAATATAAGAAACTGTGAGTGAAACTATTTACACTCATTGGAAGGATTGTTTTAGAGCAATTGAATCCATTCAGAAAATTGCATTTGGAAATGCACTAAATTCTTTATTGTTATCGTAATTTATTCTAATAGTAGTGCCTTTATTTATCTGGTGTCATTTTTAAGTAGTTGATAAATTGTCGGTATTTTATCTCCTTACGAAATTTATATCATCAGCAATGCATTTACAGTTATCAAGAATAATAGTAGAAAAGAATGTACAAAGATTCTTGTGTATTAATTTAATATGCTTGATTTATATATGATGATCAATACCTATTAGTAATTGTTCAAATTATTTACACTTTTTCTTCACTTTGTACTTTTCCTTTACTTGCAAATTTGTTTTTTACGATTTTGTACATAGTAATATGATTTTCATTAAAAATACTTTCATTGAGACTTTTTGTATAAAAAAAAGGTTACATTTATAAGGGAAATTTTTAAATACAATTATTTTAAAATTATTGTTAACATAATAAAAAGGCAATAAGTTTATTAGCTTCTAGAAATAATGTATTGTTATATAATAAAAAGAATTTAGTCTGAAACAAAAAAAATTAATAGCTTCTCTGAGATAATCTAAGACAATTTCACCTTAAATAAGATTTCATATGAAAAAGTTGATATACGAAGATTAACAAACAAATTTTCGAAACAAATCACTCGTCGAAACAAGTCAAATATTTACTTATTATCCCCAATATAAAATACAAGGATTTTTACTGAAGTATATATAGCATAATAACATAATTAGAAAAACAAATATCGAAGAAGCAGGGCATTAAAGTATTATAAAGATGTTATGCCTACGAGTCATCTTACATAATTGAATTAATAACTTATGTTCCAGACAAAAGTCGTTAGAAAAACAGTTAGCTACAAATCTACTTTCTAAGTTTTCGTAGGAGAATTCTGGTTTTTTTCTTCTCATCTCTATATTAAAGAAACAAATTTGTATACATATACCATCAAATCTCCTGAAACCATCTGAACATTTTAATAGACCATTTACTTCTAGCAACGTTGTTTGAAAAAAAGGTTTTTGTGTAGAAATTAGATTGATTTCAGAAAAAAAAATAATTCAGCAAGTTATTTAAGATATCCAACTACGTTCAAAACCGTGATTTTAAAAAAAGCGCATAAATGGATAATTGTCAAGATATTTAGCGTCGCTTAAATTAGAATACATGTATAAATTTTTTAAGTATATTTTGTTAAAAATATTATTTAAGTACAATATTTTGGCATAAAAATGCTTCTATTATGGTAATATTTTCCCTGTATATAGCTCAGACTTCTGCGCAGAGGCTCAACTATGATTTTTGAAAAATTCACATTATTTTCAGAGTTATCATCCATTGAAATAATTATCGGCGGTTTTTTTCTTAAAATTGCTGTCGTGCCCCTCTGTTGTAAAATAAGGATAAACCCACTTCTAAGTTATATATTTCAAAAATTCTTGTTGAGCCTCTGTAGAGAGGTTCGAGCTATATACAGACAAAATATTATTGTAATAGAAGCATTTTTCAGAAAAGGAGAATATTTTGAAAAGGGGTCATTCTATGTTCATTTTTTGTCAAAAATACTATTCTTAAAACAATTTTAAAAACATTTTCTAATCTAAGTGACACTAAATATCATAAATATCATCCATTTATACACTTTTGCAAAATCACGGTTCCGAACGTATTTGGATACCTTGAAATGAATTTTTTTCCAGATCATCGTGTTTTGGGGAAAGTATGTTTCCTAGCACCAGAGTGGGCTATTTAAAGATAAGACATCTTAGGCTTTGAATTTATCTTTATGTATCGTATTACAGGATATTTATAAAAATTATTCATAAATACAAGCATTTACTCTGAAGGAATTATAAATACGAGAGCTGTTTTTTAAGTTTTACTTAAAAAAATATCGACAACATTTGGTTCCAATAAACCTTTATTTTAAAATTGTACATACTTTCACCTATTTTTCTGCATAGTTTCTGAGTTTATTAATACACTTGTTATACATTAGAACTAAGTTTTGAAAACCTTCTTCAAAGAAGTCGTCCACCTGGTCGGACAGCCAAGGGTTCACGGCCGCTTTCCCTTCTTCGTCGTCACGGAAACGCTTCCAGCAAAGACTGTGTTTGAGGTACCAGAAAAGTTGGGAATCGCTTGGAGCCAGGTCGGGGCTGCACAGTGCCTTGTCTAAAGCCATCATCAGTGATTACAGAGAGCCGGCCTGAGCGTTCTTCGTCTTGGACGTTTGTTCATCCATCTTTAAGCTCCCTGACCCATTTTCTAACTTTGCAGTCACTCATTGTGTCTGTGCCCTAAACTTTTGTTATCTGGCGATAAATGTTTGCAGCCGACATGTATCTTGCACTCAAAAAACGGATAACAGACCGTATCTCTTACTTGGAGGGTGAGTCAATCACCTTAAAAATTTGAAAGACACACAGCGAATCTTACACGACTGCTATAGAGATGGAAATGGCTTGAGTGTGTTCCCAAAAGATGCAGGTCATTGAGGCAGAGACTCGTTGCAGCGTACTCGTGAATTAGGGGAACTATTCGCGCCAACGGACCTTACTTTAGAAATAGCCCTCGTAAGATATATTTCATTTAAGAATTTATACATATTACTTATCATGAAATTTCACAAAGCAAGGATCAATGCATAGAGGGGTTTTGGAAGCTTATACAAATGCATATTGTTCTCATGTGCTTTAGTAGAGCACAAACGGCAACTTCTCTATTGGTTCCTTGTCGAGTTGGCATATGGGCATCAACTTTCAACTTTAGCCAATAGTATGGAATCAGGAATAATTATCTTGCTGCTCAGGAAATTTATAGAAGGCATTTTGTACATACGACTTGAAAATCCATATATTGGTTGTGATATCCGAAGTCCTAGCAACACAAATTATTGGTAGGAAAATAGCTTCCCATGGACCTTTAAAAATAATTAATTTGGTGGTAAATATAATTACCAGGACCTTATAAAAGGTGTATTGTAGGATTCTACCACTTTTTATTTTCCCGTCAATACATTATTATGTAGTAATCTTTATCTGCACATAAATGTAATAAATCTCCATTTAAATTTTTTCCTGGCCCTTTTATTTAATTTATGTAGGAGATTTTAACCCCCTAAGATATCGCGTGATAGTTAATTATTCTACGTTACGTACGCGCCTAAAGGCACTAACCCTTTAACCACAACTTCATTTCCTCAAACACTGCCTCGTTAAGGTTTCCGACTGCGTTCGGAACCGTGATTTTTAAAAGTGCATCAATAGATAATTTTCATGATAATTAGTGTCACTTCAATTAGAATATATGCATAAAATTGTTTTAAGAACATTTTGACAAAATATTTTACTTAAATACAATATTTTGTTACAAAATTAACTTAGAATAATCTTTTTTCCAAATGTTCTCCTTTTATGAAAAATGCTTCTATTGGAATAATATTTGCCTGTATATAGCTCAGACCACTTTTTAGAGGCTTAACTAAAATGTTTGTTCCGAACGTAGTCGGATACCTTAATACATTTCAAAGTGAGATGATGCAATATCTCATCAGTCATTGATTCAGACTAATTTCTGTATTTAAAAAACGGAATTCATACAATTATCACAGCTTCCGGTAGGAAAAAGTATAAAACGTGAGTTGATTGGAATATAGAAGGACAATTTTGCTAACTGCCTAATGTACATGCGTGTTCGTATTGCTACTTTTCGGTTTTTGCTATGTTTTCGTAAACGAAGTTTTTAATGAAAGTAATAGTGTCCCATCAATTTTTAAGTGACTTGAACTAGATAAATATGCCCCAGTAACATGTTGTTTCCAGTAAATTCCTCACACACACATATATGGACAAAAAATGGCTTCCATGAATTTCACCCTTTTCCAGTCAAGTTGTTTTGGTGATTTGGGTACATAAAATGTTACCACTACATAAAGGATTACGAGTTGAAGCCGAAATAAACTTCTGATATATATAAAGGTATAAAACAATAAAAAAAGGTAACAAAAAATTACCCCGTATAATAATCGGTCGAGACAGTTTGTAACTTAAGTGTGCCGCGTGCCCGAGATACTCTCGGGAATGACAGTTAAAAGGTCAAAGTCTTCTTTTATGATTGATTACTGTATCAAAAATGAAATTTCCCATTCATAAATTTTTAACCCAAAACAGTTTATTATTCAATACACTTTTTCTACTAATTGACTAAAAAAATCAGACTATTTAAAACATATATATCTTAAAACATTCAGCATCCTTTTCACAAATTAAATTTATTTCTGCTACATTTTCGCCTCTAAAACAAACATTTAAAATGCATTTAGTCGCTAATTGAATCTTTGTGCACTAAATAGCAACATAAATATCCGGAGTCAAATATTTCTCATTCCTTAAAATAAGCACATTAAAGTGTATTTATTCTCTTTAAAAAACAAGGCTCAACGTGACAATATAGTCATTAATCAGTTCTTTCTCTGTAGAAACAAACATAAACTTTTTTCACGATTCAACAGGCAGGTATGTCACTTTATTTCATCCACAATGAAATTATATTTAAAGCGCTTTAGTGTTGACTTTTCGCCCAATTTTTCCGTTCCAACTCCCACATGGACGGAAGGTTACGTGAATAAAATATGTAGGCAGAGAAGAGCGTCAGTTTTTCCTTCTGGAAGTATGCCAAGCTAATAGGACTGGAAAAATGCCAGGGTCCATCATATTTCATACGAGGTAATCATAAATCACAAAAGAACAGAGCTGGGATTATTTTTCCTCACAAGAAGCTATAAATTATAGGACGAAAGAGCTGAAACTGCCTTTATATACAGTAAGAATCCGTTCGTGGGGACTAATATGTTTGCTAGTAATAAACGGAAAAGTTGGTCGAAGTCTTCTGAATATAAATTGTGAGATGAATGTCTGATTATTGTTGTGGTAAACCTTATTTCGTAGCTTTGTGTGGAGTATAGGAAGCTATTTTCATAAAAGCAGGAAGCAAGGAAGGAAGAAAAATGTATTATTTAAATAAATACTTAAAGTAAAAGGACCATTAATCCAAACCAGCGAAAACAAACTAAGATTAAAGGATCGGAATGAGAGAATATATATATGGAATATAAAATTAAATATACAACACAAGTTTAATGGAGTAGATATTAAATACAACAGTGGGAATTGTTTTGGTTATCCGGTGAAAAATACTTCTATATTAGATGATTTTTTTTGCTTCAAATTGACAGTTTAGCCTTTGTATACACGAAAAGTCTCCAAGAGTGGCAGCCATTTCATTTGTGGCACCATCTAGTAGCGGCCCCCGCTACCAAATTTAATTCAAGCTTTTTTTTTGATGCTATATATTGCTGTGATTTAATTTTGCTGAGAGAGCCAAATTGATACTCAAGGGATCTTTTACATGGCACATAATCACATGACATGAGTGCCTACGATTTTTGCATCCAGAAAATCTGTCAACTCCAGCCGGGATGGAACCTCCAACCTTGATCTTACAAGGTGCGCATGCCACCTCCAAGCCATTGAACCGACTAAATGACTGTAAAACATACAGGAAAAAAACCTTCTTCAGAAAAAGCAGTTTTTTAAAATATAAATGAAAATCATTGCTTATTTATTATTGATTGGTTCTGAAAAACTCACAGAAAATAGTTCAAGAGTTATTACTACAAACCCCACAATTTCAAATCATGTTCGAGAGACGTGTACAATAGTGGGTAAGACGAGTGGAATGTTTTCCAATTAAATTTCTGTAAAATAAAACGCCCTGACATTGTTTTTATTTTTCATAACACTATCGTAAGCTAACGCATTTTCAATTCCTATGTTATCTTGTACTATGCCTAAACTAGTCTTACTTTAAGCGTCATGTTTTGTAAATGAGTGAAAAGAAAATTTTTATTCGACACATGATCGTCCACCTCTGTTTCATTTCATCAAGGGGAAACTCGCTTCTTGATGATTAAATGCATTCAAACATCCCAATGAGAAAAATGAAAATTTTACGAGCTATCGAAATTCGTTTTCCTACTTTTAGAATAAAAGTGACATTTTAAACATCTTAATAGATAAAAGTTTGAAAAGATTTGCACATGGTTAACGGAAAAAATAATTTTAACTGCCTTTTCCCGACATCTGCGGAGTCGTATATATATGTAGGTCAACCCCTTTACTTTCCTGTTAAAAATTTCCAAAAATCTCAGCTTATCCACATAAATTAAACGTTAAAAAAAGAGAGAAAAAAACATGTTTTGCAAAAAAAATAATAAAATAAACTGACATATACTCCAACTAATCAAATATTTTTGAAAGGTTCACATTTTTATACGCTTAGATAAATAATTTAGATTATTGTATGCTTAAAATGTACACAAATTAATCATTTACAATCGTAATTGAGTCTGAATATTTTATCGATTTATCGAATTAAACATTAACTTTTTATTTTTCATATGTTTCTCACATTTCTTCAATTACTAACTATATTGGATTTAGAAAAAAAGAGTAAATATATTTATACAATTGTCACTTTAGGTTACTAAACCTAAGCCAAATTAAGAAAAAAAAGAATCTTAAACTATATTACTTGCCACCTCTTTTATAAATTAAATGTAATCCATTTCGGAAATGAAAAAAATATATATATGTCAAAGGTATTTCATTAAATCACTTTTAAAGATCGATTAAATATTTATAGCTTTTCTTCTTAAAATCGTTTTTCTAGACAGCGTAAAGCCTCAAAATGAGTTATTTGTGCATAAATACATTTAAGCACATTCCTTGATCATTTGCAATTTTTTTTCTTTTAATTTTGTTTCACGCCGGCATTATTCTGGAACACCGCAAACAACAGGGGAAGAAGAATGAATAGATTGAAAAAAAAAGATGAAAAAAACTTATTAATTGGCGTAAAGCAAACTTTCTTTATACTTTATTAAAACAAGGTACCAAACTTTTATTTTCAGCATATAAATATCTTAAGCTTTCAAGTGAAGGTATAAAAAGTTCCGAACAAACAAAAAATGGTCTTCATAAATTTCTTCTTTTTTTCTTCATTGTTTTATTATCGTACTTTTAGAGACGAATGGTTGAAAAAAAAATATCGAACGAGGCTATTAATTTTTATGCTTCTTTCTCGCTTCCGATATAAACCTAACTTACTTTCTTTGTATTACAAAATTCTACTTTTTATGTCTTTTCCTTATATATATATATATACATCTAGTGTCATTGCAACCGATAAGCGTAACAAAAAATAAATATGAAAAAATACTTTATAAATCGTCTGCTTTTTCGAAGGAAAAAATAGCTCAAAAAACAATTAATCAAGAAGAGGAAGAAAAAAAAGAAAGAATAGTTTTCTCTTTTGTGTATGTATTTTCCAACTGAACTGAAACAAAAATTCCAAACGATTCGAGTCAAAATGAAGTTAAGAAACAGCTGTTTCGAAGCGACTTACTCGCTTGACTGAACCGCATCAAAATTAATTTTCCGAACTTCTATTCTAAATCGGTTAAAGCCTGGGTGAACTGGAACTCCACCTAACTTAACTGGAAAAATATAATTAAAATCATGGCTCACAGGAAGGGGGTGGGCATCAATTCGATATGTGATGAATGTTTTGAAAAGAATTTTAAATTCATACCGGGATCTGTTATATTATGAATTTAATTAATGTTTATATTATCAGATATAATATAAAAATCACCAATATTATATTAATGTTCTATGTACTTGCATTATGGTTTAAGTATGCAAAGTGATGAAATAAATAAATCGGGAAATATCGGAAGAAAACTAAAAAATATACATATTTTTGAATTTATTTCCATAAGCATCTGAATCGTCATACCCACTTCCGAGGATTTGATCTGCTTTAAATTTGTCTAGGCTTAAAGTCCTCTCGTTGGAAACGTGGAGAGTAGAGAACTAGCTCTAGTGACGACCAAATTCATATTCGTGAGGTGTAAATTTGACACGCTGAGTCAATCAATTTGTCATTTTGTTTCATATTTATTTTTTATGTATTCTTTCTTTATCGTAATGATTATGACAAATTATAAATGCTTTTAGTATTTATATATTACTCAAATTCATTTTATTGTATTTTCAGTTTCCAAATTACCATTTTCTTTTGATCTTTAGAAGAGGTAAGTATATCATCATCAATTTCAAGCTGGATGACAGAAGAATCTATTATACGCCAACAAATAAATAATTAAAAAGAAATATAACAAAAAAAATTAAGGAATTCATGTTACTTCATAAATAACTTAATAAAGCAATACAAATAAGGAGTAATTTAGAAGCATTTAAAAATTATGAAGCTTAAGAGGTTCAATATTCTCATGTGCTCATCATTCTTGATAATTTCTTATGCATTAATCACACTCCAGGATATCTGTTTGGATTAATTTCATTTCTTCAATAAGCAGAATTATATTAGTATTTTTGAATCATTTTAAAACTAAATGTGATTGGCATTTCACATTAACAAAAAAAGATGTTTCCTATTAAATTGTTCCTTTTTTAATTCATTTTCAAGAGAAAAGATGAACAATTTTTTTGTGAAACGTGTTTCCTAGCATTTCAGTCTAATGCCATAATTTATCACCAATTAATGAACATCGTATCCGAAAATTTGTATACTTATCTTCTTCCAAAAAACAGGATCGTACACGCAACTCGATGAGTTCTATCTATTGTTATTTTTTTTGTGCTGAAATTCATATAAATTCAGGAGTTGGGGCAACTGGTTCCGATAACGGAACCCCTTGGGGAGGGGCCCCCTTCGGCAATAAATAGAACTCGTCGAGTTGCGTGTGTGATTCGATTTTCTAAGCTCTGGTGTAAAAGAGGACTCCCAAGATCCATTCGAAAAACTTTTTTTTTCATCTGACTTCACCCATAATTCCGGATCTAACGCGACACATTTTTAGAAAGGGCTCGTTGAGTAGATTATAAAAATAGAATGTTTTAAGATAAGCTTCAAAGATTAAGATACTCTCGATGTGATTTTAGTGCATACTTGATTCATATCTATATTATTAATTCACCAGGAACAAAATAAATAGGCATTCTCTGTTCTTATAATTTAATCTCAAGCCAAGAAATTCCCAATTTTTAGAAGTATTTCGGTTCTTTATAGAATTTCTTAATAAATTTATTATATATAAACTCATGCATTAAAATAGTTATTTAATACGTCCTAAACGGAGAAACTACATTGAGAACACAAAATAATGGTTGAATCATTAAAAAAACATTTAAGAATAGTGCATTGCATTAAAATTTGTAAATAGAGAGAAAGTTTGAGTTTCTTTTTCAGCGTAATCAGACAGTTATTAAGTTAAATCATTGACGGAATTTACATTCATTGTGAGATTATTTCTCACTATACTATTTTGGAAAAATACTTAACTGTACGTTAAACATTAGGTAGAAAAATTATTTTCCCTAAAAAAGATCTTTAGTATAAATTAGCTTTTTTAAATAATAAAAATCCACATATTTTCTCCAGTTTGCTTTGTGATTAGTTCTGAAGACGTTTGATGGAACAGTTGTTATCATCTTAATTGCCGATTAAAAGATGCGCAATTCATAAACCATTGCCACAGGTTTTTACATAGAAGCGCGTGTGCGGTGTATTGAAGGGAATAGAAAAGGCACAAAACAAGCAATTTTTCTCCGAAATAAGAACATACTTCGCAAACACTGTCAAGGCCATTTTATTGCGTTCCACATCCTTCGGAAAGGTTTTACTGATAGTAGCTCAAAGAAAATAATCGTATTTCAGTAGGAGGTATATATATGTCTGGTGCACTCGACACATTGTTTGAGCTAAGCGAATAATATTAAGCCAGGAGCGATTAAGGAGTTGATGTGTTCTATGATCAAAAGGAACACAAATGAAATAAATATAGGCAAAATGTGATATGAATGTTATAGAATTAAATTAAAATTAATGCCGATACCCATCGAGAATAAAAACGGGGAAAGGAGAAAGAAAGTTAAACAGTTTACGATTTCTTGGAATAAAATTTATAAATAAGAATATATATATATATATATATATATATATATATATATATATATATATATATATATATATATATATAATATATATATATATGTTTAATCAAATTTTAATTCAAAAAATGTAAATATAATTATTAGCTTAAACTTGATAAAATCTACTCACAATTTTTTTTCTGTATTGTGCAATATAACAAATTCTGTTACCTTCCATAAAACATGGAATGCGAAAGGATTCCATTATTGACTTCTTATTAGTATTATAATTTGAAAATACACGAGGGTCATAGGCAACGTATCTCATAATTCTGAACCATTGTCAAGGACGAAGATGACACCTACACTGGCACCCCTGTTCGAACTTCCACAATATGCAAACAGTAGGACTTTAAGCCTCGACAGATTTGTGCATTAGCCTTCTACGCGACAGATCATCAGGGGCTCTAGGGCATCAACTCATGACTCACCGGCCACGAGTCCAAGACAATGATCACTAGGTTACTGTGGCCAGTAACGCGAAGGGCAAAGATAAATGACAACAATAAATGCTACGTGTTAATTTGTTACCATTGGGTCTCAAAATATAAGTTGCATAAATTTCTCACACAATTTCTACCTATTCATATGTTATTCATTTCGTCTTAGCAAGATTTTGTAATAAGTAACTGTCAGTGAAAGTAAAGTTATTTAAAATAATATTTGCTGAAACTTTTTGTTTTTCTTCTGTGAGAGGAATTATTTTTTGTAGTAGAAGCTTTTCTCAGAACATAAATTCTAAAATCCCTTTTCTACAGAAAAGTTTTATTTTAAAATTCTTTCCAAAATATTTCTTTACAAAAATAATATTTTTCTCTGAATATGTGTGTACGATGTAAAAAGACTATTAGGAACACATTTCCACAATACCCAACACACAAATCACACTACAACGGCTTAAGGAACCCCGTCAAAGTATCCCCCCTCCTAATAATTTTTCAGATGGTCAGTCCATTATTGAAACAATTTTGTAATTTATTTTCTCGTTTACACTGGAATTTAAAACTTTGGCAACTTCAGAGTAATCGCCTGCTAATGTGTTGGAGAAGAAAATTCTAGTCTCATATGGAAAGGAACTTGGTAAAGTTGACATTGATATGAACAAAACCTCTAATCACACGTCTAAGTCAACTACCACTTATTTAGAAAGGAAAGAATCAGAAACAGGAATAACGAGTATTTCATTTGAGGAAACACAGTCGGACCTCTATATAACGAAGTCGTTAAATCCCGGAAAAATTTTGTTATATGGAAAGTTCGTTATATAGAGGTTCATGTTTTAATATATTTTATAAACCACATAAAACAAATTTAAAATTCATAAACACTATGTATTAAAAAAGTAATTATTTGCACTTATTTTTTAAATTAGTATATATGTCTATTTTATATATCTTACCCATCAAAAAAGAAAGAAAGAAAGAAAAACTGCAAAGAAAACAAGAAAAAACAATGTCGAAGAATCCATTGTATTTTCAATACTAAGAAAATAATTTTATACTAAAATTAATAAATTTTATAAGGGCATTTTATAATTTAAAGCATACACAAGTAATATTAAACATACATTATTTTATAATTAGAACACGGGGATACCAGACAACTCCACTGAGAGTGAAAGAGAACATCGAAGATGTTTCAAGTGAATTGGGCCATGGGGGTTACATGTTGCACTTCTTGAATGATATGTCCAAAACTCTATTACTCTCCTGCAAACTAGGGTCTAATAAAACCAATTTAATATTTATGACCACCATAAAATGTGTTAAAAAGAGAATAACTTGGAAAAATTTCAGAAATATTTTAAAAAAAGAGAGAACAAAAATTGAATCACAAAAGAAAAGTTCGTTATATGGAAAATGCACTTCGCTATAGAGAGGTTATTTTACGAAGAAAATCGGGAAATGTTTCGTTATATAGAAAAAGTTCGTTACATTGAAAAATTCGCAATATAGAGGTTCTACTATACCTGACAATCACCTGACGCTTCTCCACTAGACTTATGTGCTTTCGGATTATAAAACAAGCTTTAGGTAAACGACATCCAAGGACTCTGAACGGAATTTGGAAAACGATTCAAGAGGAATGAAGTAACAATGGCGGGGCAGTATTAAGAAAAAGTTTACTTTCATAGAAAATTCCAGCTAGAGCTGTTGTCAAGAATTATGATTATCAGATAAAAACAAATCACCACAATAAATATGGAATATAAAAAATAACTATCAAAGTCGTGGCAATAAAGGGCAAACAATTTTCTATACAATTATTTTTCAAAAATTCAGCCTACCTTTTTGTGACCTAATACTTGTTTACATGAATATTTGCTATACTTTGAATAATCGTGTTATTTGCACACTATGATCTCACCACATTATGGGCTCAATTCATGTGACGTCATAGTCACAGGATAGTGAAAGACACTTGATTCTAGCCAATCAATTCAGAAACTTTCACGACGTCATAGTCACACAATCAAACTATCTAGTGTTTCCAGCTTATCAGTTCACGCGCTCCGGTGTTGCCAAGTTTTGCTATTTGCAGAAACTTTCTCTTAAAAATAGTACATATACATACAAAATACATTTTACTTAAAAGTATAAACATAAAATATGATTTTTTAATTAAAAAAATGTTTCTGAATAATTTTTCCCCTAACATTTAAACATCTTTACCCAAATATGAAAGCTGAATTTTTATTTGAATTTTACAAATAGAACAACAATTACAATTACTTAAATGTTTGTTTTGAATTTAATGGAGAACACGTGTTTGTCTTTATCATGTGACATCATGAATTGAGCCCAGTCATGACGGTCACATGACAAAGACAACGCACGTTTTCTTTGGAAAAAAAATTCAAAACAGACATTTAACTAATTATACTTGTTCTATTTGCAAAATTTAAAATTTTATAATTGGGTAAAGATGCTCAAATGTTGTGAAAAAGATTTTAAAACTAAAGTAAAATCTTTTTTATGTACGTGCTTTAAGATAAAGTGCACATTTTGTGTGTTACATACTTTAATATTGTTGAGAGATATGAACTTAAGAGAAAATTTCTGGAAAAAGCAAGAGGTGGCAACATTCAAGAGTATCAACTGATTAGCTGGAAACACATGACTGTTTCTATCGTGAGAATATCACATCAAGTGAGTTTTTGAACTGTTTTGCTAGAAACAAGGGGCAGTCCTTATCATGTGACTATGAAGTCACATGAATTTATCCCATTGCTAAGACTATGTGTTTCTTCTTTCAAAACCACCCACGAATTCTGAATATTTATCAGGCATGCTTCGCAAAAATTCTAATCTCTTCACTCCCACTGGACCCAAACCGATAATATCTCACTAAATCCTCCTCATCCCCCTCAGAGTAAAAGGAAGAAGAGAAGACCATTCCCATCCTTTCTCATCCCAGATATTATTAAGGCATCTTGGTGATCTCCTGCGAGAGAGATTTCTGTGACGCCAACAGCCCCACGGACGTGGTTCCCTTTTATAAAAACTTTCCCAAACACATTATTTCCCTGACAGATCGATCAGCAGCCGCTGGAAGAAGATCACTAGATAAATAAAAATAGGAATATAAATGTAATGACGGTGGGCGAAATGCCCTCGAGAAATTGGGAATGTCCCTCTTGCTTTTACATTCGCTCTCTAGGGTGACATGAGAGAGTTCTTTAGTTTAGAAAGACTTTTTTTGGAAGATTTAATGCGGTGAGGTGTTAGAGGACACCAGGATTGTAAAAGGAGATCGTACAGAGAGCAGGGAAAGGCAGAGTTTTGGTGTTTGGAAGGAGTGATGCTTCTCAATAAATTTTGGGATTCTTATTAGTTTTTGGTTAGATACTAAGATATAGTTAGTTAAGTTTGCTTTAACTGAACATGCGTATTAAAAATAAGATATTTTTTTTTGAATATTTTATATTTTTTCATATATTGTTTTGGAATGGGATATTCTTTAGTGAATAAACCCGCGAGAAGGTGCGCACTCGATACTAACGTTAGTGGTCTAGCGTGGTGACGGAGTAATCCTAATTCCTTTTCTTATATATATATATATATATATATATATATATATATATAATTATTTTTATTGTACACGTTAAAAGTTGTAATTCTAGTGAATAATTAAATTAATATAAAGTACAATTACTAATATTAACAAATTTTAGTCTTTTTTTGACAAGTTGAGAAAAGATATAATCAAAGTGAAAGACAACTTTTCAAATGTGCGCTACTTTCATAAAGAACACACTACCACACAATTTAATCAGTTTTCCCAGAGTTACAGATTTCGTGAGCCTGGGTTGACTTTGTGCCCCACGTGACCTATCCCTGGTTAAATAATTGTCTGTAAAGATATTTTTAAAATATTTTTTTTTACAGATATTGTCTTTAAAATATGATCTAATAGTTTATGATGGCAAGGTTGCTCTTTTAAAATAAAACTTTAGAAAACTGGTATACTTCTTCTAAAATTTTGATTTAATTATGTTTCATACATGGCAGAGAACATCGATGTTGGTGATTTATTTAAGGATTATGATTACTTATAGGTATACCAGTTTCAGTTTTTGAAAATGAAAAATATTTATTTTCATGTTGCCTTTATTTTATATTTGCATGTGTATTAGCATGCCAATTTTACTCATAAATTTGTTCTAACAATAGGTTCTCAAGCTTTTCACTTGGTCTTTCCCTTTTCAAGTAGAAATGTTATTTTCACATTCCTCCAAAAAATGTAAAGAATAAAATTTTTCATCGTTAAAATACAGTATCTTCCATATAGTATAAACCAGTCAATAGAGAAGAAGGAGGATTTTTACATTTTTGCTTACAAAATTGTTCCTGTTTTAGTTTTTATCATTTTCCTAAGTAAAATGTGCCTTCGATGAAAGCTAACCCTGCTGAATAAATAAAAAAAACTGTACTGATGAATAAAAATTCTTTTCGTGAAAGACATTGGGAACAATGAACATGTTAAACTGTATAAAAGTAATTTTTAAATTCTTTCAGGATGTGCATTAGTACATAAAAAGCTGGTACAAAGAGTTACTCTTCAGAGTCACCATATTGCTCTGAAAGGGATAATTTCATATCACTTAATGGTATCCGACAACGTTTGAAACCGGAATTTTAAAAAAGAACATAAATGGATAATTTTCATGATATTTAGTGTCACTTAGATTACAATACATGTATAAAATAGTTTTAAGGACATTATAACGAAAAATAATTATTTATAAATACAATATTTTGGCAAAAAAGTAACTTAGAATAACTTTTTTTCTCTCAAAACGTTCTGCTTTTATAAAAAATGCTTCTATAATAGTAATAATTTACTTATATTAAGTAAAGACTTCTCCAGAGAGTCTGAACTATTTTTTTGAAGAATTCACATTATTTTTAGAGTTACAACCAATTGAAATAATTATCAGCGTTTTTTTCTAAAAATTTCTCCCCTCTGTTGTCATAAAACATGGATAAACCCACTTCTAGTTATATATTTCAAAAATTCTAGTTGAGCCTCTGTAGAGAGGTCTGAGCTACATACAGGCAAAATATTATTATAATACAAGCAGTTTTCATAAAAGGAGAATATTTTGAAAATGGTCATTCTATGTTCATTTTTGTCAAAATATTGTACTTAAATAATTTTTTATTGTAATAATATGCTTGAAACAATTTTATATACGTTTTCTAATCTAAGTGACACTAAATATCATAAATATTATCCATTTATAAGCTTTTCAAAATCACGGTTCCGAACGTAGTCGGATATCTTAAGCATAAGAAAAGGCTTTGTCGACGTAACCAGATTTTTCCTCTAAGAAAAAGGGATATCAGTAGACAATATAAAACGGTTTCCTTTCTGCTAATGTCTCTCATAATTTCATAAATTTTAAGGCAAAGGTAAAAATTATTCTCCCTTTTAATTACACTTGCACCATTTTAAAGTGTTGGACATTTAGTTTTCAATTAACGGTGTTTAAACGGGGGGAAATTTCATCCCGATTAGAACCAAGCTTTTTCATCAGGATTGATAGTTACATTTTATACGAAAAGTATGAAAGGTCAAAATTGAGCATAATTTAGAAACTTCAAACACTTTAATCCCTAATTAGAAGTAAAACTACATTTTCCATTGGAATATCAGCAAGTTTTAAGCATTAATTCAAAACAAATATCTGAACACTTAAAGAATATGATTTGTCACTTAAGAAATCCTTGCCTAAAAGAAAACCCATCATAATCAGAAAAGGAAAAACACAAAATAAAAGTCAGATTCGTAACTGGGACTCAATAAAAAACTTTGGAAGGACACAAAGTTAAATATTAAACTTACTATGGAAGTTTCTTAGTCGAAAAACTGGGGGATTTAAGGTGTGTTGAAAAGCTAAAATATTATTTTTTTGACAATTTGAAGTTTTTACATTTTCACACACATTGTATAGATTTTAACCTTCCTAAAATTACCCTTATTAGAACCCCTTAAAATCTTTTTTTAAATAATCGTTAAACTGGGTCACATGCCTATTTGAATGGTGAAAAATGTAAACAAAGTACTTCGTTTTTGCTTAAAATTTGAACGTCTGACATAACCCAAAAAATGTATATCTTGCTGTAAATTGAGCCTTTTATTTTTATATTTCCTAGCCTATTGGAAGCCTCACTGCACACATTAAAATAAATTCATCTCAAAATGTAAAGTTTGATGTTCTATGTACCTTTTCTGAGAAACTATTCTTCATAGGTATGTAAATTTTTATGATATATTTATGATGGGTAATATATATACTAAAATGAGTATTTTGTAATAAACTCAAAAATGTATTTTTTACAATTTTTTTATGTGAAAAATGAGTCAAATTTCACTATGTACGATAAAATATTTTGTAAATTATGAAAAAATTTAAAATTCACTAAAATTTCACTTCAGTATAATTAGAAAGGTGTACTTTAATTGTATGAAAAATTTTAAATGTGTACATATAACCTATTTTGAAAAAGGGTACATCGAAAACAGCTAATTTAACATTGTCGGTATAGAGGTTTCATACTTATCTGAAGTATTCGATTTTCTCTCTCAAATGATGTAGAATTTCAAGATTATATATACATATATATACACAGTCCAGTCACATTAATGTGACCACACCACGTACTTTCGACTTTGACGTTAAATAACCAATCACAGAAGGATGCTGGCATCGCAGTGCTATTGAGCGTATATAAAGAGTGTGTGAGGGCTTCGGAAAACACTACAATCGTTGGCGTAATGCAAACATGTAAAGAGTTATCCGAAGTCCAAAACGGCATAATTTTTGGCTTTCGGGAAAAGGTTGGAAGCATTTCCGAAACGGCTAAGTTTGTGGACTGTTCGTGTGTCACCGTGGTTAAAGTATACCGTGCATGGCAAAATGGGACCGTCCAAAATCAGTGACGTGGCAAATGTGGTGTACCACGGGCCATAGGTGATAGAGGTGACTGATGGCTGCAGAGGTGAGTTCGGGAGAATAGACGTGCTACCGTTAAGCAACATACCACCCAGATGAACCAAGGGGCTACCAACAGTGTCTTCCAAACTACTGTTCAGCGATCGTTGTTGCGTCTGGTTCTCCGAAGCAGGCGCCTGGTTCATGCACCTATGCTGACTGCTGTTCATCAGCAACGAAGACTGGAATTTTCATACAGGTACCGCAACTGGGCATCCAATGAGAGGCGACAGGTAGAGTTTTCTAATTAATTACGCTTTATACTCCATCGGACGGATGGTTGGTGACAAATACGGCATGAAACGTCTAAAAGCAAACACCCTGCAACAATTGCTGGCAAGGTTCAGGCTGGAGGCGGGAGCATTATGGTCTGGGGAATGTTTTCCTTAAATTTTCTGTGTTTATTCATCATTGTGGAAAGCACGATGGATCAATAGAAGTACGCATCTGTCCTTTCAGACCATGTCTACCCCTTTATGCGCATTGTTTTTCCTCAGGATGGTGGCATCTACCAGCAGGACATTGCGGAGTGTCATACAACTGACAGCGTACGTGCGTGGTTCAAACAGCACCAGGATCAGTTTATCGTTCTTCCGTGTCCAGAAAACTCACCTGACTTAAGCCCAATCAATAATCTATGGAACCCTCTCGATCGGGTTGTTCGCGTCATGGATCCTCACGCGCGTAATCTAGTGCAGCAATAGAGTCGGCATGGCTCAACATCCTAGTGAATACTTTGAGGATCCTAAATGACTATTTTCCCCTCTGCGAAGGATGGTTATTCTGGCTTTTTACAGTAGTCACATTAATATGACTGGACTGTATATATATATATATATATATATATATATATATACTGAAACTATACTATACCTAGAAATGCATATAAATGTATTTATATTCCTACATATATTTTAATATAGTTTCAGCACAGAAGCAAATAGAGTTAGTAATTTTCGCAACTATATATATATATATATACTGAAACTATACTATACCTAGAAATGCATATAAATGTATTTATATTCCTACATATATTTTAATATAGTTTCAGCCCAGAAGCAAATAGAGTTAGTAATTTTCGCAACTATATATATATATATATATATATATATATATATATATATATATATATATATAATAAGAAATAAGGTATCATATTAAAATATAATAGATTATAGAGATATTTTATTTATATAGCTTAGAAATGATAACTTAGTATCATATAATAAGAGTGTATACGTATACTTATAAAACATTGAATTTGTGTGTTAGAATACATTCATAATTACTTGTACAATGATTTGTATTGCATTAAAATAATACATAATTAGGTATATATTTTTAAACTGAGACAGATTTCACACACTAATTTTACTATATTTTTGCTAGATGTATTCACATTTTTTTGCTGACGATTTTATTAATATGACTCTAATTTAGAATGATTTATAGACCGTTCAACCTTTTGAAGAAATAATATAAGAGGAAGTGCTAACTATTTATTTTTACGGATTTCTAACAAAGAAAAAATTGAAAATATTTTAAAATTCAAAAATTCTTCGATGCCTGAGCAACGATATATCTGCACCATTTATCTTGAAATACAAACAGAATGAGTAACTTCAAAGTAACTCCGTTACTATCAACCCTAAGCCATTGTTAAATATTACTTATTTAAGCCCGCATCCTGAACAAAAGCATGATTAACAGCTGTTTTAACGGGATGGCAGGCACCGACTCAAAAGAAATGGGGAAAAAAACCTAAAAAATCCTGAGAATGCAACTTTCTCTCCTCTATAAACACTTTCAAAGCATCGCATTATTTTCGTGATCGATCAAAAGATCGAAAACGGATCAAAAAGGGAAAGAGCAAAAGAAAATAAACCAGGAAGAGGAGAAAAAACACACAATGAAAAAACGATGCAGGGGAAAACGCATTTGGTATATAGCATCTAAGATTGATAACCCTGCTTAACTAAAGAAGCTGGGCTTGCGAAAAAGGGTAAATAGACGGTGGCATTATTATTATAACTCAGCAACGCTGAGCCGGTGTTGAGGTAGAAGTGTAAGTTATATTAGTAGGGAAGGAAAGGAACATAAATATACGTATGATCTCTCGAAGTGTTTGTTGAGCGTAAGTGATATAGGTTACTGTAGATAGGATAGGCAGACAAATACAAGTATCCATGTATATGGTGAACATATTTTGTAAGAGCTATGGAGATATCTATTCATATCATATACATTGCTTCATAAATTGTATTGGTTTGTGAGTTGCTATAGACTAATCTGAAGGTAAATAGTTTTTATTAAGGCTTTCAATATATACATAACGTGCAAGCATATTCATAAGTAACCTGATATACAGTAAGATGAGAAGGGATAGTGAAAATTTGGTTATTTGCAAATAAATATATTTTATGTTAACAAAATTTCATGAATTGATGGTACATTATTATTGTTAGTTTTTTATTGAACTTATTGAGCATGATTCATGTAGATATACTAAAGCTTATTTTTATTTGTATTCATCTATGTTTACTCTATTTTTTTTTTACTTTTGCTGTTTTCACATTAAAAAAATATATTCTAAAAATACATTGCAAAAAACATATTTGAAAGTGAAAATTAGATGTATTTTACACACACACACACACACACACACATATATATATATATATATATATATATATATATATATATACACTGCTGGACAATTGCTAAGGACGAATCACAAATTGCTATGTAGCATAACATTAAGCGAGACATGAGGCCTAGTAGGATGAAATATAGTTGCCACACTGTTCAGACATTATAATAAAGAATATTTATTGTTCTGGAAAGTACAAAAGCTGTGAAACATCTGAAAGAAAAAAAATGTTCATTTGATATGCGCATGGAGAAATGGAACAATGCATCTAAAAGTCAGCAGGCACCTTAAAGAAAGGTATCAGTACGGGATATGTCCACCGTGGAGTGTGATGCAACATTCCACACGTCGTACCATACTTTGCACAACATTATCCAGCAGCTGTTGAGGCAATTTATCCCATTCCTCTGTGAGTGCACGGATGAGGGTGTTCTTGTTTGTCGGAGGATAGTTTCGACCAGCAACTTTCCTCTCTAAAGCATCCCACACATTTTCAATGGGGTTTAGATCTGGAGAACGCGCTGGCCATACGAGACGTTGAATACCCTCGCTGTCTAGACAATCCTAAACAGCGAGTGTTCGATGACATGTTGCGTTGTCGTCCATAAAAACAAATTTATCTCCGACAGCACCACGGAAAAGACGAACATGAGGAAGTAGAGTTTCATCAATGTATCGTTGGCCCGTCATAGTCCCATTCGCAACCACATGTAGGCGCGTGCGGCCATTGATCATGATGCCGGCCCACACCATGATACTGCATAACGGATATCGGTCCTTTTCCTGGATATTTTCTGAATGATAAGCAGTACCACTCTCGCGCCAGATCAGTTGGCGTCTACAATCCGATGACAGACTGAACTTACTCTCATCTGAAAATAGTACGCATGCCCAGTCCTGTTCAGTCCAATTGCGATGCTCACGACACCATTGCAAACGGGCAGTACGGTGCTGTCTGGTCAATGGGACACACACAACAGCTCTGGGTGCGTATAGTCCTCCTCCCCCTCAAACGTCTGGCAACAGTTTTTCGGGAGATCTGCTTTCCTGAGGCAGCAAGAAACTGATTTGCCACCTGCTGAGCTGTGGTGCGCCTGTTCCTTTTTGCTGATAGGACGATATATCTGTCTTCTGCAGGCGTCGTACTTCTAACACGACCTCCCCCGTGCCGTCTACTACACATTCCAGTAGTTTTAAATGACTTCCACAGCCGTAAAACAACGCTGTGAACGATGTCGAACTCCCTGGCAACATCTGCTATTTTTTGCCCTTCTTCGATCTTTCCAATAATTCGGCCACGCATAAAATCATCTATGTGATGTCGGGAAGACATGCCAAAAATTTTAAGTTCGTCTATTAAATCTTTCCTGTAAAACTTTGACTTGAAACAAAAACTGTCCACACGCGTCAAAACCTTTAAAGCTCTTATGAACGCTATCACGTGATGAACAGACGTGGAAAAAAAACTTGCACTCATACTTCTTACTAATATCCCGCACTTATTCTAATTTCCCTCATTTTGCTTCGTTTCATTTTGTGGTTGCTATGGATGATAGTGTTATACTTCCTTAGCAATTGTCCAGCAGTTATATATATGTGTGTTTGTGTACCCCACCCCCACTTTTATATAAATTATTTTATATATTAGCTGTCCTAAGTCAGCAATGTTTATAATACTGTAGCTTCCATTTTATAATTTTTAATCTAGTGTCCTTCATTATATGATCTCTTTACTGTCTCCGTGTTTTTTTTCGAATGTGATTGATGAATGTTTATCTCTTGTTTGTAGAGAATTAGACTATATATATATACGAGGATTTCACGGTAATTAAGTTCAATCCTAGTGTCGCTGAAGAGCCGTCGAGTAGAGAGGGTCACTGCATGTTGAATATGTTGGGGGTGCAAGCATCCTCCCGTTGGTGTGGAATTCAGAAGAGGGGATGCCAGTCCTCTCGTCACTTGTTCAGGGTTCTAATTCCCGATGCTTGTTGCCAATAACTCCGGAACAAATTTTTCGTGGATGTTAATATAACACTCCCTCTTACTCACTTTCACGGGGATTAAATACATTTTACTATATTAATATTTAACTTGCGACTGTTGTTGAAAGGATGAGAAATTATTTTGGCATTTTAATTTAACTTGGCCTTTTACTGACGATGACACATATGAAGGGAAAATACCATCACAACCAAAAACGCATATGTAAACGCGCGTGCAAAGACTGAAACTTTCTTTTTTTTCCAGGGACCACAATATTTTCAGTTTCCTCAATCAAACGCTTTGAGAAGGCGCTTTAAGACCATATGATTTTCGTCAATGAAAACTCTGAATGGTTAAAATTACTGAAAGGTACAATTGTTTAAAGTTTAAAGTATGTAAACCAGTGCTTCCCAAACTTTCAATATTTGCAACCCAATATTCAATCATAATTTTTTTCGCGCCCCCTTACACATATATAACAATACATTAAATTCAATAATAATTTAATATTTTCTTTGACACTAAAGCCACAATACGACTTTATCCTCTTAAATGTAACTGGCGTATATATACGCCTTACTTAACATGTACATTAAATACCCCGGACTTATATATACGTCTTTCTGTGCACTGTTATCCATAAAATTATTCCGAAGGCTTTGGAATGCAATAAAAGGACTTTAATAGTGGTTGTGAAGGATTTGCTTACATCAGAAGATTTTTCCTTATTTATTCTCCCCCCAATACGTCAGATATGCTCGCTTCGAGGAAAACGATGGGTAGCAAATAGCGCAACATTTAATCAGTAGTTAAGGAATTATTTATAAACTTTATCTAGATAAGTTTTTGTGTATAGTTAAATGTGAAAAGCCAATCATGTCACTAGTAATTATTAATTTTTTTCTTAACTTAGTATTGTTAAATTAATTATAAAATACATTTTGCAGTTTTGATACATTTCTAATTGTATTACAGCAGTGTAAATGTTAATTTTATTTTTTATATGACAAAAAGTATTTTGTTTGCTTTTAATAAATTAATATATTTTTAATATATTTAATATACATATTTAATATATCTTTAATATATTTAATATAATATTTGTAATATATATTTAATATAATTAATATACACCCCCTAGGGGGCGCGCCCCACAGTTTGAGAAACACTAATGTAAACCAAATAATGAATCAAAAATTTATATAAAGGAGTGTCCACTGTAAAGCTGAACCTGTTTTGTTTCTTTGAAAATTCAATCCAGTTGATCGTTACTCTGTAAAGCAGTGCTTTTCAAACTTTCAGCAATTATGATCATATATTCAATCATAATTTTATCATTGCGACCACCTCTTGCAATGAGAATATATATAATCCAGTAATAATTTACTCTTAGACACTAAAGCTACAATATGATTATAAATATAAACCACATATAAATAAATAAAATTTTATGTACAATTTTGTATAAGTCCATGGGAGTCAATAGTAATTAATATACAGTAGAAGGTCGTTTATCCGAATCAATTGTTACTGAACACCGTTCGGATTTGCGATTGTTCGGATAACCGAAAACCGAATGCGATCCATGCAGTATATGAAACTGGACACTATACAAATATTAAAAAATCATCTCAAGCGGGAAACGTGCTTGAAGAAAAAGCAAAATAGTTGCAAAATATCGCAATTTTGCCTTTATTGTGGAAAATACTAACTTATATTTCCCTGTGCACCTTTGTTTTTTCGCTGCAAGGTCCGGAAAAACACTGGTTCGGATATTTGATGCTCCGGATAATAAACGTTCGGATAAACGACGTTCTACTGTACTTGTATTGATTGTAAAACTTGTATTGTAGTATTGATAAATTAATTATCAAATGCATTGTGTAGTACTGATATATTTATAACTGTATCAGTATAAATGTATACTTTATTTTTATTACATCAATATGTGTATTTTGTTTTGCTTCCATTCAGTAAACTAATAACTATTTTTAAATCTTTTATTTTCGAATTTTTGATATTCTCACGCCCTTCACGTTAGGTTATCAAGCACTCTTTGGAGGGTAAGTCAGACAATTTGATAAACGCTGCTATATGATAAATGATAATCCAAAAATAAAAAGAAAGTACAGTTTTATAAAAATGATTTCAATAATTTTGATGAATATAGTCGCCGTCTAAATGATTTTTCGTTGTTTATATTTGAATTAACGGCAATAGTTGCAATTGCAACAGTTCATTCTTTTCTTTTCTTTTTTTAAAATCCTTTTTTAAATTGTTTTCTACAGAAATCGAGTGAATAGCTTGTATCTTTATCTTAAAAGGGTTTTTTTTATCGTGTAATTTACCTTTATTGCTTATATGATAACATGTTTCAGAATAATATTTTGATACCTGTGTGATAAATTAGAAACCAAAGAATATAATCGCACATTCGACTGGGGAATTTTAAGTTTAATTTTATTCTTCAAAACAGATATTTAAGTATAAAAAACGATTTTTCAAATAGCATAAAAATTCTATTTTATCAGAATGAACAATTTTATTTATATTTCCTTCAAATGCAAGTATCTGCAAAAACATTTTAAAGGAATTTACTAGATTTCTTTTCGTAAATAAATTGCTGTTATTTTTCTTAATTTTTTATAAATAACAAGATATATTTCAAAATAAGCATAAATGCACCGCATTTCAACACAATATATATAGCAAACAATAGATTAACATCAATTGAGAGAAGGTAACTATAAATTCAAAATAAAATTACCAACAACATTAGTTTCATATAATCTCCAGCATTTTTAGATTAAACAAAATACCGTGGTTAATGCCTTGTTAATAGAAAGACAAGTTTTTGAATTTCCCGTACATTTAACATATAACATTATTGTTCAATTATAATATATAAATCTATTCTTTTTATAGAAAACAAAGGAGGAAAGATTGAAAACGACGCAAAATATCTGAATATATTAAATAGTTTAGGTTGATATATTATTTCACAGTTTATTCCACAAGAAATTGTTCCTTAAAATGATCAGCTTCATAAAGAATAAGAAGAATAGCCAATTATGCATTTGCATAACAATTGATTCTGTGTTTGAAAGATGATGCGATGAAATAATATTTTAATATATTCAACCCCATTAAATTTCACTCTTATTTTATTACTTAAATCTTTTCTCTTATTTAGGAACCTTACATGTTAACAGTTTCTTTTTGAATTTAATATTACTGCGAGTTTTTATTTTACATGAATTACCTCAAAAGTAACGATACCCTTCTTATGGTATGACTTGTATTCTGAAAAAAAAAGATTTCAATATAATTGTAGTTTGTTAATGTAAAACAGTAAACGATTGAAAAGTTAAATGATTAGCAATATATATATATATATATATATATAAGAAATATGTATTATATATCAAAAACAAGATATAATAGAAAAAGAACATAACAAGAAATAGCGTAATAAAAATATAAAAGCTGAACATGAAGAACAAAATTATAGAGAAAAAAAGAACCTAGCGAGTCAGAAAGCAATTTCGGACTTAGGACCGAATAAGTGGGGTTAAACTAGTTTGAAGGCGCCAACCTTCCCCCTTTGCAACTCTCTCTCTCTCGGTAGGAAAACCAAATAAAATAAACAAAACTTAAGAGTATGGAAAACTCAGAGAGCATGATAAAACCACTCACTACTATTATGTAATAAACTCTCCCAAACTCTTAATGCAGAAAAATCACAAAATAATTACGTAAGAAAAGTAGAAAAATGCTAAAACAATTACATACGAAAAGTATCTTTCAAAAAATAATTTAACAAAATTTCTTTACTCACAAAGCTTTTACGAAGAGAATCAAGCGTCTTGCCATTAATGAAAATCAATTATTCACCAAGTTAAAAAATTCGAAAATACATAAACACATCTTTTGAGCTGACTTTTAAACCAGCCAGCAAAAACAGGTATAAAAAAAAAAGACGACAATCAAATATGGTAGAATTTGAATTGGTTGATTGTCAAAAATGTAAATTTGCTAGGCTCTAATTTGGTTGGTTGTCAACAATGTGTAAGATGTTAAAGAAGTGTGTGGAAAAAATGTAAACTGTGATATGAGTGTTATGATATAATCTTCACAGCAAAACCACTAAGATGCTGACTTTGAAATCCTATTGTTGTGTGGTGGTTTTGGAATTGGAAGTAGCAAGACGGTTAATGTATTTGTGATGAATATAAGTTCTTAAGAAATTAAAAGGGTATTCATGATCTAAACAACATTGAAAAAATTTTTTTATTATTGTATTTATCTATTTTGTGGGTAGTTAAGTTATCATTTCTAAATAAAAATTCAAAATGATATTTCTGTAAATTGATATATGCAAATTACTATTCCATACGGGAATCTTATTTATATGGAACTTAAACGAATCTCTTTTCTCAAAAATGTTACTGACTACATTATTGTTAATAAGATGCAAGTCTAAATCTAAGAATTCCACCATATTAGAGTTGAAGTTAGTTTTAAGGAGCTTGAGATAATCAGGGTAGAACGTAATATTTGGTTTGTATTCACTATTTTTACCAAAAATTATTATATCATCTATAAAATCATATTATATCATCTAATATATATATATATATATATATATATATATATGTCAGGTTTGAAAAGTTTAGGTTCAAAATTAAAAAGTAATAAATGAAAATAGAGCGAACTTTTTTACCGTCGCGTAAGGATTTATGAGTAAACAAGCCTGTTAAAAGGAGCAAACGAGCGCTGACGAAGGCGAACGCATACTAAGAAAGGACTTGGCTGGTGTCTCCTCGCTGCGATGTTGTATTTGGTAACACCCGGTTGCGCGGCAAAAGGTCCGCCATGTTAGATTATATATGATGAAAGCGTAATAAAGGAATATTATAAAGATGATACCCTCCTGATTTAACCAGCAGGCTTTTAGGGCCTGTCATATATATATATATATATATATATATGTTACACTTATTTCTGAGAACTTTAACAATTTCTGCCGAATACCACTTTTTCATGAAACAGATTAAATTGTGATTTTTCATTTTATATGGTTATACTTCCATTAGATCTTAGATCTTCAATTTTAAACACAGTAAGAGGATAAAGACCTTATTTGAATTGCTACTATAATGATCTACATAACTTTTACACGTGAACTCACTAGTATACAATGTACTTCTTGCAATGCATTATTAGCTTCTTTCCCACATAAATAAACTAAACGGGATTTGAGAATTCAGGATGGTATTATTTTGTGGCCAAACATAGTCTCGTAACTCTTGTGACGTATTGAGTACACCAAAACTCACAGCCAGGCTAGAGATATAAATATGTACAATTTATTTACAGAACATTTTTAAAAAAACAACTTATTTACAGTCGGACCTCAAAACCTTTTTCCGTCCTCCAGCATGTCCTTTCCAGACGAGTCTATCCGGAACGTAGGGGAACCGGATTCTGGAAACCCTTCTCCCCACTTCCTCGGAACATTCTGCCACACTCAGTTCCCACCATTGTTTTATGAAGATGGTTATATAAATGGTACGAAAGGGCTTAAAAAATTTGGAAACAAAGCGGAAAATAAGTTTAAAAAAAAATCAGATGTATTATTCTGATTTTCAGCATTAGAAGGTCACGTGTTCAGATCCCATCCTGGTAACACATCAATTTCTATGGTGATGAATCCAAAATTAAACGCAAAATCTTACATTCTTTTAGAAATAAGACATTTTAATTTTCTCAAACTATGGGACTCTACGAGGGAGGGAGGGCGAGCATATTGAACAATCAAAAAACAAAATATTATTTAAAAATATTAATTTACTGAAAGTAAAATTAAACAAAATACATTCTGACATAGTAAAATATAAAATGCGAATTTACACTAATATATTACACTTATAAATGTATCAGTGCTACACAATATACTTTATAAGTTTAACATTAAACAATTCTAAGTTAAGAGCCAGTTTAATAATTACCAGGAGAATAATTACTCCATGGTACAAAATTGCAAACCGAAATTATTTTGATATAAAATATTTCAAAAAACCAAACAACCAACCAACCAAAGTCTCTCTGCCTGCTCATTGTTTTTTCTACCGCAAAATTTCCTCGAAGCATGCTAATATTTTTTTTTCTTTTTCTTAAAAAATAATAAGCTCATATTTGGATATATTTACTAAAATGTGTATCCCTTTTTCAACTAAACAGGTCTTCTGTCAAACTCGCAATCGTTATTTGATCTTCTGATTAAACTGGGTCTAAAGACTCGAGTTCCTTAATGCCTTGCTCTTGCTCATACATTTCTGTGAGCTCATTAATTTTAGGTTCTTGATTGCGGGAATCCAGCAGCTATTAATCATCATCACTATCTACTTCTCAAATGTATTTGTCTGACAATATCGATGGATTCTTCAATCACATTACCATTTTTTTTTTTCTCCTTTCGACAATAAAGGATAAAGACCTATCGGCGATTAATATGTAGACTCACTGTTGTGTAAGCTATAATGAATAATAAAATACTATTTCATGACCCGTTTTTAGTAAAAAAAAGTAAATATTTTCAATGATTCTTTTCACCACATAAGTTGTGCTAGAGACATCTTAGCTTTCGTCTGTGTAATCTTTATAGCTTCATATCAAAATACTCCAATATTTAACGGAACTTAAATATTTGTTTCACAGTAAAATATTTAACGAAGTTATTTATATCAATATGACTTAACCTTCAGGTCTTAAATGGATTTAGTCCATGCTTTATTAAAGCCTAAATATAATTCATGCGCTTGTTTAGAGTGCGACAATAATAATTAATCCATGAATTAATTATTTATACATATAATAGGTTCAAATTACTTAATGCAAATTTTAGGTAGCAATATTAGTTCTATATAAATAAACCAATTTATTTTAAATATGTTTTGTTTGTTAGAATAAGACTCGAGTGAATTTATCTGCGTTTTAATCGAAAATGTGTAACTTTATAGTAAATGTATATTAAGGAAGTATATTGCATCAAACATGCAATCATAAACAATAGTCAAAAGATATGTTGAATTCTTTATTTATATTTCAGTATTATTTTTTTAGCCTAGAAGGAAGCCGATTGGATTATATTATCTTGTCATCACATACAGAAATGATTATGTTCTTATGTATAGAGTTAACTAAGCAAAAATGGGCACCAAAACACTTAATTGAAAATATTCTACACTAAAATACTTTCCATTTTTCCGAAATTAAGATATTTCAAATTTTATAGAACATAGTCCCCTTAATGGTATATAAGCAAACCTCTAATTATTGTTGCTGTGAGCGTGAAAAAGCTTTACAAAATCTTGCATCAAATCATATTTAACTAACACTTTATGTAATAGGATGAGATTTTGTATATTATATAAAAGAAATAAGGGAAATTATCGTCTCTACATTTACCTTTTCCAAACAGAAATGCACTTTTACACGAATTATATGTTTGCCAAATGATAACAGGCAAGCAAAAACCTTTGTTATTGAACAAATTGTATCACACAAAAAAAAAAATATTTCAAATTTTTATATAAAAATGGAAAATAATTAAATTGGGAAAGTCAGATAAACTAACTAATGAACCCAAATTATTATAAACATAAAGAAAAACAACATTTAATGAGGAGTTGCCCTTGTATCATAAGCCAAAACGCATTATAATAGAAGGAATTGTCTTCTAACTCGACACATTCCTCATGGAACCTGAATGGACAAGAACCACAACAATGCACTCATTCCTGTCCTTGATTTTCATCATAATAGGAACCACAAACAGGACAAATATGATGCATTGGGCTTGCTGACCCCTGCTGTCGCTCTACGTTTTGCCCCTATATCTTCTCTATGACATCCAATTTGAAATATCGGGTAGTTGTACAAACATTTGTAAAATGGTCTGTTTGAACACTTATGTTTAAATCACACATCAAAGCAAACAAATCACACAGTCGTCAAGTAGCTTGAGAATTGTCAGCACCGCAGTACCAATGAACCAATACAAAATCATTAGTATAACATGAGTATTTGTTTAAATGATCCTATATTACTTTAGTGATCATATCTGCTAAATTTACCCTATAATTAAAATGCGTGGGCGAAGAATTTTCAAAAGTTGTATAAAACAATTTTTACTTATTGATCAATAAGTATCTGCATCAAAAGTTAACAATAACGTTACTTGAATTGCTATTATATGTATTAGCAAGACTTCATTGCATTATTACTATTAAATCCCTCGTTGCATGCTCGAAGTGAGTATGATAGTTTGTTCCTTCTTCAGCTTAATTTTCTCTAATTTTGAGCAATAATGTAAATTATTATATTTTGTTGAATATCTATGAAATAACAATTCTCTGTAACATCAAAATATATGTAATAGAGAAAAAAATGGTAAATGTGTCTAAATTAACATTTTTATGTGAATTTAGTGTGTTTTTTTTTAATATTTCGAAAGATTTTTTTTAAGTAGATTGCAAAAAAATACTTTAAATTTGTATTGATTTAATTTTAAATATTTCATGATAAATGAATTACTTTTTTAACAAACGCAGATTTTTAAGCAATGCACATAAATGCTTTCGAAAACGCCTGCAGAAAAATCTGTTTATAACAAATTCTCGTTTCGGATTTATTCAAAATATCATTATTATGGTATGATCTAGTTACCAGGGATATCAGTTAAAACTGGGAAGAAGGAATACTGTGTGAAATATTTTATCTAAACAAACCCGTTCACAAATTCATTTTTACATTTTGAAATATATTGATTCTAATTTTTATTTTTTGAAAAAAAAGATATATGACCATTTGAAAAAAAAACCATTTTTACATATATGTTTCTAAAAAACAATTAAAATATTCAGTTGAAATAATAAAGTTAATTCTTTTAATATTCACTTTCAAAGTTAGACATTGGAAGAGAATGGGTATGAGACACTTGATCTTATCTTTATCTTAATTTGAAAACTCGTTACTCTCAAATAAATTGCAGCAATAAATAACTATCGCATTGAGAAACTGTAATGTTTATATGTTTTGATGTAAAGTACAATTGTTCCTCATTATATATGCTTCCTATAAGCAAATAATCCTTATTTTCTTTTATCTGAAAAAATAAATTTGATAAAATAACATTTACTATTAAAGACTTGTCTTACAACTTTCAGGACTTTATACCTCAAAATAATGTATGTGAAAAAGTTTATTCAAATTTCACACATTCTTTTAAAAACTCTTTACGTGCTTTCAAAGTTAATTTATTTTGTTCTCAATATGTTACATTTATTTAGCTTAAAAAATTCGTAATTTGATCTTTCACAGTACTTGCTATATATTCTCATAAAAATAAATACTTCTACTTTTATTGCTTCCGCATCACTCGATATATCATCTTGCGACCTATCCAAAGTGTCCTAGATCAGCAATATCGGATTTCACTCGTAAAGAAAATATCTTCAAATAATTCAAGTAGGAAGTAGCCAGGATGTTGTCTTTTTATAAACAATCGAATAATCCATTGTTAGAAAGATACATGAAAAATAGATTTGGTCATTTATTTCGTGTAAGCGCTTTCAATTCTTTCGAAAAAGTGTAGGTCCAACTTCACTGATTCTTGAAACGAGGTTCTAAGTATTTGTTTTGTATTATATTGACTAGGTCCAAGATTTAGCTTAACGTGCTTCGAAGTCCTAAAGCCTTAGTGGAATGGATACTAAATCCTTAATAAAAAACCCTATCGAGAAGTTTAAAATAGTCTTAAAAAGCTCTACAATAATATAAAAATACAAACAATATTTTGACTTATGCTTAAATTTGATGTATATCTTGGAGTTTACACACATAAAGTGAAACTGGTAGCAATAAAAATATTTTATAAGTATAATGTACATCGATTGGTCTATGATTTAGAGAGGTACTGCCACTGTGTGCCGGCGTCTATTGTAACCACTTAGCAATCTACAAGGCAATGCAAAGAGGTACTACCAATTTTGCTGGTGAAGTGGTGTAAATTTTTTTGCTTTCAATCAATTAAGTGCTGTAACTCTTTATCTACACAGACGGTACATATAAGTACCACTCACTTTAAAACGACATAGAATGTCCATTTTTACGAATACTCCGACGATACTTAACAGGAAATCTTTTAAATCCACTCTTCCAAGATATATGACAGCACGGGTCCGATGATGAGTAGTTCAGCGGGAAAGACGAATAGTTTTATAGCAAAATGGCATTTTCAGCAGATTGCGAAAATTATCATTTGTGTTCCGAAAAAATAATTAATGTCAAAAGGTGTCTTATTTTTTGTATACTAATGAAGACCTTAGAAAATGATTTGAACATTTATTTTAAGTGAATAGTGTGTATAATTAAATTTACAGTTGAGCATCCTTAATTAATTAATTAGGCCTGACAGATTAAATTTTCTAAAGTTGAGTATTTTGTTTATGTATATCCCTTAATTTCCAATGTACTGATTAAAAAAAAATATTGCATGAAAAAAACTGCAGTAAATCATAATGCGGTAGATAAAGTGTTAAAGAGTAATTTTTATTGGGCTGTTATATTATCTGATAGCAAAGTCGCTTTGCTTTCTCCAATAACAAAGTTTGCACTTCGGAACGAATTTATGAATGTAGAAAGAATTTCAACACTCTGGTGGATTCAATTGTCTTGCAGTTGATTCCTGCTCATTGTGGCATCGAGGGAAATGAAAAAGCCATTTTTGTGGCAAAGAAGGGAACGACCATTCTACAAACCACTGATTACCATGTGAGTTTAAATTCTGTCAAACTCTTAATTAAGTTATAATTTAGGAGGAGGTTTGCCTCCCACCTATCAAATGAAGTTAAGCTCCTTGAATTAAGGGACCTGAGAATGTCTCACTAGTTAAAAGCCATTCATTCCAGATTGTCCTCGTTCTGTAGCCGTGGCATTATTTTGTCTCTTGACTAGGCACTATTGTTTGAATTCTCGTCATTTTGAAATTCGACTAAAGTATGTCTTCGTTACTCAGGAGAGTCCATGGATAAGGACCATACTGACGAATGTACTGCATTGTTGTCTTTCAACTCAATTTCTTTTAACCCGGGGTCACTCGCGCCTGTTTTTGCTACCGTGGTTACTCGCGGGACGTAGAGAACACCCCAAACTTTTAACACTTGTATTTAAATATGAAAAAAAAAATAAGGCAATTATGATGCATATTTATACTAAGTACGAGATGTTTTTTTATTATACAAATAAAATCATTAAATTTATTGCATACAAATGAGACTAACATTAATTTAAACTAAACCTGCAAAATGTTCATCTTAAAATGCATAATTTTATATTTTTTTCATTAACCACAAGTAAAACGTATATACCAGTAATAAACATACTTTATAATTAATAATAAGGATAGTAGAAAGTAGAAAAATAATATTTTAATCATTTTCCAAACATTCAGAGCTGACTGTATCCATATGCTCATCCGCTCGCAGGGAATTCTCAGCACCCCAAATAAAATTTTGAAGGTCGTTACGTTCCAATCGTGTGAGTACCAGTGATTGTGCATCATACCCGAAGGTTCAATGACCTTAAATGCTCAGTTACAGAAAAAATCGTGGTTTTGCGCATTCTTTTTGGAATCTTAGGAGGCTTTTCTTGTTTCTGGGGTGCGCGAGTGATCGCGGGTTAATTATTGGGAAGCTAGATCGAGAGCAGTAGCCAAATGTCTGTCATTTGTATAAATAAACTATCAACAAAAACAAGGCTGTCTTCGTCAAATACACGAGGGCCTGAATTATACGCAAAACACATTTTGAGGCAAAAAAATATGTCTCAATTTCCATGAAAATCGGCAACATTGTATTCATTATATTAATATTCATCTTTTTATAAAATAATGTTAAAATTTCAAAATATTCCTAAAAATATTTTTTTTTCATTTTAATGTGTGGGGAGATAACTTATTTAGCATTACGGAGAAATGGTACAAAAAACGTTTTATACCAGAAAAATAGATCAATTTAGGCAAAATTGAGTCGTAAACTTAAATATTTTGCTCTGTATAGCAGAGGATCTTAAATTGTGGTTCAGGGACCCCTGGGGGTCCACAATGCCTTTCTAGGGGGTCCGCAGTGTCTCTCATGTAACCTTTAGATTGCCCTCTTTTTCAGGCTCTGAAAGGGCTGGTGGAAAAATTGAAAGATGTGTCATACCAATGACCTGGATCACTAATTGCCTCCAAAGAAAAAAAACTCTACTAGAACAAGTATTTCTATCAATTTCTGATACCTTTTCAAACCACTTATTTATGTGAAAGAACATTTTCAACACAGCCCCTTTTTATCTAATAAATTACAGAAATCGTCTGCAAAGCTTAGAACTTGAATTAAGATTGTAGATTTCAAATATTACACCTGATATATCAGCCCTTGTAAACTAGACCATGTATTTTGATCAAGAACATTAAATCGGGGAGGGGTGTCCAAAATCTTGGGGGTCCACGATACCACGCTGATACATAAAGAGGGGCTGCATTGATGGAAAATTTAAGAACTGCTGCTCTATATAATAACAAAATTAGAATATAGAATTAAGGTTTGAGTTTCTATGTACCTAAAAATATTTCAAATTCGGGTGCTATTATTATGGATTATTTATGGTTTTTCAAAAGCTGTATTGTGTTGCTAATGGTTTCAGCATTTTTGAAAAAAAAATACGTAACAAAATAATTTTAAAAAAGTATTAATATAACATTTACCGAATATGTACCCGCATACAAATATATACAAAAAGTACAATGCACGCACATCTTTTTTTCAAATTTATTCCGCTTTCTTTGCATCTTCACAAACAACCTAAAGTAACATTGCGAACCCTAGGCATTCTAAGGTAGAAAATCTCTTCCCAACATAACTGAATCAGGTATAAAAAGTAGGAAGACTTTCAAAGGAGGATAACAAATTTTTTCTGGAATGTTTTTTTCTTTACTTTTTTCTTCCTACTTTTTTTTAAAAAAAAGACAGCAAAATATATTTTTTTTCCGGATTCATAGTGAAGATTCAATGTATGTATCCAAGAAGAAGCAGGGATTGAATGTGAGTCAGACGAGTTGCCAAGATGTTTGCAGGAAAAGAAAACATGGCTTTTAGAAGTATTCCCGTCTGAATTCAGAGAAGAAATGGGACAATTTGCTGGGTTTTTGTTAGGGAGAAAATCTGATCGATGTCTCTCCTCTCGGTGGTTTTTTTTGTCACATTTCTTTCCTTATTGAAAAATGTTAACATTTGGTCTAACCTAGAATGAAACTTTCGGCCGAAAAGATTTCCTGTTTGGGTAAAAGGCATACAAGAATTGAATGCATCTTTTATCAAGTACAAGATACGTAAAGAAAGATAAAAAAAGTTCCTAAAAGGAATAATAATATAAAATACTCTTAAAATTAAAGCATAAAAATTCATGGTTTACTTACATAAATGGTATCATTTACATGATATTTCTACATGAAAAAAATTATAACTTAGATTACATCAGTACTTTAAACATTTAATCATTGGACTATGTTTATTTATAGAAGCATTTGATCTGATTCTGAGATCCTTTTAATGCACTCTTTCACTGAAAAACATACTTTTATACTTTTTTTACCATACTTTTAGCAAGGGGCTATTACTTTAGCTACTAATAAATTGTTCTAGACTACTTTTCAAATGACTGGTTTTATTAATAAGATATTTAATTTTCAATGTGTGACAACAATTGTTCTTTTCTCTTATATTTCGTATTGCAATTAAATAAAATCCTCACCCTTACTCAATCCATTAATTTATCTTCTTTCCGATCACTACAGCCGGTTACCTGCCAAGGCTATCTCAGTCAGCTTACGACATCTTGATCCATTTGATATTATGTTCTTCCATCGCTAACTCCCTGTTCTTCAACTACTTATCTACTTTATACTTCCACCTTGGTTTCGGTCATCCTCTTTCTCCTTTACCCTCTGGAGTTTAGAAAGTTATTTTCTGAATAGGACTTTCATCACTCTATCGAAATACATCTTACAGCCACCATATTTGGGAAATTTTGATCACTTCGACTATGTTGGCTCCTCTGTATCTCAAATGAAGTTCAAGGTTGTATTGTATTCTCCAGATTCCATTTTGACTAACTGCACCAAAAATATTTCCTAAAATTTTTCTCTCAAAAATCATCAGTTTTTCTTCATCGTCTTCGTCGATTTTCCAGTATTCGTTGCTATATAAAACAATTGGTCTTACTAGAGTTTTGTATAACTGTATTTCTGTTTTACTGCTTTTGTATTTAGACTTAAACTGGTTTCACAATCGATGCTAACGTCTGTTAGCCATCATGATTCTATTTTTGATTTCAATTTTTATGTCATTACTATTATTTACAATTGTGCCTAAGTACTTAAATTGAGTCACATGTTCAAATCAATATTCATTAATGCTCAGATATTAATTTATACATCACCAAAAATTTAAAAACTAACTGAAATAAAATCAAAATAGCAAGAATTTTGTGATATTTGTAAAGCTATTATGTTTATCTCAATAACTGTTTCTTCATTTAACTTTTTTCTTCGAATATTTATGGTTAAAGGTTTTCTACTAAAAGTGTTTGAAAAAAATTAGCAGAAATCGTGTAAAATATTTGCTATGGTCGCAAATATAGTAACATTACAACAAAACGAGTTGCCCAGATTACACGAAGTGTAATCTGGGCAAGTAAATAAATTTGGTCGTTTGACATATTCAATAGGTTTCCTTACATTTTATCAGAATTTAAACTCATTTATAAAAATTTTATCCTTAAAAAATATGAGTTTTAAAAACCATATATATATATACATACATACATACATATATATATATATTAATTTTTAATTTTTAATTTTAATTTTTAAGTTTTGAAATTTGGATATTTTCCAATTAACTTACCAAGTTGCAATAGGGGGAAGATTGGCGCCATCAAACTAGTTTAACCCCACTTATCGGTCCTAAGTCCGAGGTTGCACTTGGATATTTTATAAATTTTTATTTTATTTTATAATTTTTTAATTTTGTTTGAAAGCGATGGAATTTTATCTTTTATATTCGCCATTGATATTTTGAAATAGGATTTAGTATTATAAGATTTGTATATTTCAATTTTTCAATTGATTATTGTAATTGATTTTTGATGATTGATCTTATGTATTTAAATATATGATTTTTGATGATTGATTTTATGTATTTAAATATATATATATATGTTGCTGTATTTCTTCTCCCAAATTCCTAAAACCTGCCTGATTGTGGCAGGGGGTTGCTCCTGAACGGAATGGGTGAAGTGCTTTGAGAGTTTACTAATGGTAGGGTCATCCTAGACGTGACGGTCATTCAATGTTGCCCAGCAAAAATCAGTAGGCCAATGCAAAATTCATTCATGTGGTACTCCGATCCTTGGATCAACAGTAGCTGAATATTCCTCCCTTCATGTGTGTGTAGCATATAACTTTTTCATTACATAGTATATCAAATGCACTCAGTTTCTTTATTCTGAAATCTTTTATATTTTTTATAATATGTTACAAATTCAAAGTCTCACTAAATGAATTTTACTGTGATTAAAAAAAGTAGTTCTAAAGGTATTTTCTGTACTTAAGCTGAGTAAAATAGGGACCAAATTAAAGCAGTAAAACATACTTATCACAATTTCCCCTACCCTTTTACTCGTTCTACATTGCGATTTTATTTATTTATTTTGCTAAATATCCTATTGTATCATAGATCTAAATGTAATCTCATACAATGATAGTTTGGTCCAGACTCTTTATAGATTTTCACAGAAAAAAAATGTTAACACGGAAAAAGACAAGATATACCTTGCAATTACTGTCAACGTCTACTTTTAGTACTATTGTCTGGTGAATTACAACTAAGCATTAAAATCATAGACATTTGACTCCAATGTATTTTCGTCTTTTTGTTATTTAAGACTAAAATATTTGGACTGTAAAAGCTTATAATAAGTCGAAAACTGTTCAATGATGGGTGGAATAATTTCAGCTAAGATCCTTATTTTGTAATTTTTTTTTCTAATACATTACCCGAGTTATTGTTAAGAGTCTGGAAGAGTAATCTTTTTATATCAAATTTAATAGTTTCCGTATTTTTTGAAAATAAACGCTCCAAAGTGTTATTTACATTCATTTTATGCGTAATGTTTACTAGTTACCAAGAAAACCGATTTACATTGAAATTAATTCTGTGTTTTTTTCCCTGCAAAAATACTTGTTGTTGTTAAAAGTTTCATTTGGTAACTGCAATAACAAAATAGGTTTAATAATAATAATAATAATAAATTAATATACAAATTTAATATGAGTTTTTCCGCTTCTTAATATAATTATAATAAATTGCTACGCTCAGATTCATCTTAATTTTAAAGTTTTTCATATCTGGTTAGTTTGCATTGAAGTTTTTTCCATATGACTTATGAATAATTTAGTAATTATAAAAACTTTAAATCGATTTTGATTTAGTTTCTTAATTGATTACTTTAAATCGATCGTTATTTGTAATTTAAATCGATGTATCAATAAAATATCATATGCTACTCGTTATTCGTAAATCCTCTTATATAAATATATTTTCCATTCAGAGTTTGAAACGTAAATGTAGGTAAATTAAAGAAACTTAATTTTTTAGATTGAATTTTTCTTATAAATGCTATTTCATTGCTAATGGTTTAATCCAATTTATGAAATATAAATGATAGTGTGAATGGAATGGAATAAAAGGGTAATTCCGTAAAGGCCAAACGTAAAACCATTTTTGCAAGTAATTCAAATTATAACAACCATTGTAGTAATGTATTTCTTGTTTCTATTTTATAGAAAACTCCCTTAAACATAAAGAGTGTATTAATCGTTCATCTATCTTATTGGTTATTGCACATTAAGGTAGCGTTTTTCAAACTGTGGCCCATTTTGGGGAGCGTAATAACTCTATGTGGGGGGCTCAAGCATCTCGAAAATAAAAGATTATTTTTTTTAAAAAAAAAATTATTACTTTACTAACGGGCAAAAGAAAATACATTCTGAAATAATAAAAACATAAAATACACATTTACAAATAATATAATATACTTATAAATGTATCAGTACTGCTCAATGCATTTGATAATTAATTTATTAATGCTAAGTTCGAACCAAGTTTAATAATTACGAATGCCCTGATGGGCTTGTCCTATACAATATTTAATACTTATATTGATACTTTGCACTATTTATAATTAAAATCGGTAAAATCCAAGGAGAGCCCACAACCTTGGCGACAAATCGAAAAAAACGCCAAGCCAGAACAAGATGGCGCCAAGCGGAACCAACCAAGGGAATATAGCGGGATAAAGTGGATGCGTAATGAAAATATATGTAAACAATACAGAAATTAAACATTTAAGATTAAAAAAATATAAAAACAGCACTTACTTTCTTACTGCTGATCTTTTCCGAGTGGAGGGTACAGAGTAACAGATTTTAAAAAAGCCTTAAAGGTCTCGTCGCTAAGCGAATGATCGTGTGAGCGCCGCCATATTTATTCCGCGAGGTAATGGTCGAACATACATTCGGCGTGGCTGGTACGATTTCGAAGAAAGCGTTTTATTACCGACCATGTTACATCATGTCGATCATTACATATAGGACATTCATAACTCAAAGCAATTAATTCTTCCTTCATACACAATTCAATCAATTCTTTCTTACCTTTCGCATTCAACAAAGTAAAAAATTCTAAAGTATATTCCCTCACACACGCAGCCAGCCCAGAGCCCAACAACAAAATGAAATTCGAAATGCGCGCCCACAAAATACGAAAATGCTAGAAATAGTTAGGTTGCCATATGCAGTGTTTAAAAGTAGGGTTACAAAGATGGCGAAATTATCGCCAACCAAAGGGTGTGGGCTCTCCTAGGAGTGAACCTTAAAATCATATTGTAGATTAACGTAAAAGTACATTATTGAATTTAATACATTATTATTGAATGGAGGGGGCGCGAGGAAATTTATGATTGAAAACAGGGTCACAAATGTTAAAAGTTTGAGAAGCACTGCATTAAAGGATGAAACAAACACATTATTGTTTTCACTATTTAATTCTGTTAACTCTATGTATTATTCAACATACTAAAACTTGCTATGCAAATAATTAGAATTTTTATTTCTCTTCTACTGCCATCAATCATAAATTTAATGAGAAGATTTATTTCAAAATATATTTTTACATAGTAAAACAGTGTTTCTCAAAGTGTGGGGCGCCCCTGGGGGGGCGATGACAACAAGGGGGCGCGAGCGTATCGAAAATTTAAAGATTTTTGTTTAAAAAAAATAACCGGAAAGAGAAGTAAAACAAAATGCTTTCTTCCATAATAAAAAAAAAAATACACACATCAACACTGACATAATTTATATTTATTATCTGGCTTTTTACGTCATCAAATAGCTATCTTTGATCCCAAAACCAAATTAAAAGAAAAAAAACATTTTGTTTTATTTGCTGTTTTTCCTCAATGAGAGATTTTTTTTATTACGTTTTAACATAAAATATTACTCGTTAAAAAGAAAAAACGAAACCCAGACCCTGAGAAAAATTCTAAGAAGATAAACAATTCACCACTGTAATTATTATTGAAATACTGTACATTAGTTGTAGAAAAGAAAAGGAAGTCATGATTCACTTTTCAGCCAGGCTGCATAGTACGTTTGCTAATCATTTGATTGACCTTCAATCTTATGGTATGGTTATTATCAATATTAGTTCCCTCCCATCTTTTATGCGTTTGCTTTTCGCTTAGGGAAATTGTAAATAATTGAGTTTTTGCGATATTTGGAAAATATTTGATGGGTTTAACATTTCTGTAGGATAATTGAAAAGTGTCTGATTTGCGTCCTTTGTTATGGTCTTGTACTTTTGAATCATTTTTAGTTCAGTTTTATTGGTTTTTCTCAAATCATCAAAGAATTGAATAGTCCTTGAAAGAAGGTAAGTATACTTTCTATAAATTAAAATATTCACTAGAATTCCGATTTGTATCGTGTACAGTAAAAATAATTCTAAATAAATGATTGGGGTGACTGAGTCCCCCCCCGCACTACCATTAATGTTAGTATCAGTACGCGCCTGCTCCCGGGTTAAAACATTTTGAAGTCTACTCGCTTTAAATGTTAAAAAGTAACACAATTATTCTTCATCGGAATTTTATATTCTTTTTCATAATTTAACATTATAATTATAAATGCTAATTGTGTGAGGTTTAAAATTACAGTTCTTTTAAACAGTTATTTACAATTATAGCATTTATTTTAAAAAATCATTTTACATTTTTGTATACAACGTCATGTGTGCACACAGTTTTACTCTCCCTTACAGTTCAGCTATTATATCAAGAATAATGTTTTATTTTTAAAAAAATGAACTCGTGCGAAGAGTCGGTGTTTCAGCCAGTATACGTTTGATGTATCAGTACTGAAGAAGGTATTTTTATGAATAATTTCTTATATTACTGAATTTGGCCGCGGTAGCCGTGTGGTATAGGTATCGGATCGTGGCTTGCCTTGTCACGAGTTCGAGCCCAGTACCACTAAAGACCCGCCATGTAGGGCAGCGATGCATGTTAAATCTGTTGAGAGTTGAAACGTTTTCCCGTTGGTGTGGAGTGGTAGTTAGGAGAGAAGGCTCAGGTGTCATCCACGTCACTTGACCATGGTTCAAAATTACGTGGTCCGTCGTCAAAAGCCCTCGTGCAGCTGAACAGTGCGACGTTAATATTCAATCAATCAATCTTATTACTAAATTAAGAACAAGTTTAATAATTATTAGGGACTTTTTTTTCCACGGGCTTTTCTTGTAGAGGAAAGTTTTTTTCAAAGGAAGGTTTTAATATCAGAAATTGACACTTAAAGAGTTATTTTTCTATATTTAGCTGAGATTTATATTTTGTCTTCAAGGCATCCACTGCAGAAAATCCGGGTTGAAAAAGGTAGGATGTTGAAAATGGTAATAGTATACGAAGTGCTTTTGTTTCCAGTACAGATAATTCCTCATCCACCTCTACCCCAAATTCAAAGAGCGATTTATTACAAAATTGCCTTTTAATTTTTCATTGGATGTGAAATCTATGAAGATTTCTTCTTCGGAAGTTGAGAGCCCTTCTGGAGTATCTTGAAATAGATCCCCTAATCCACTCGTAACTTGCTACCAAGCTGTCCTCATCCAGAAAATACTTTTCAAAATTCTTTGCCAACATAGCTAAATGATTTTACATGTTTTAAAAACAACTTTCACATGTTGTTCTACAGATTTGTAAGTTTTAACACATATAGAGCTGGGGCTTTTTTCCATCATTTATTTCAGTAGTGGTAAATCCAAAATTTAAGTATTTTTGAGAAGATCGCCTTGATTTAATTTTCAGGACCATGCTCGTTCGTCTGTGTACTTGTTGATTCTTTATTATGGTCGAATGTTTACTTACGACTTAAAAATGTATGTATGATATTGTTTTAATCTACTGCCGTAAATACTTAATTACCGTGAATTACAATTAACGTGGAAATTAAAAAAATGTACATTCAAGCTAGATTCGGTAGCTATAGGAGTATCGAGTCGACCAAAACTGACTGGAATTGTACGAGGAAAAGCATTTTTACATGTTTTGCGCAGACGTCCGATAGGTTGCCCAGACTCACGCAAACGTACCCTATAATGCCAGATATGATGGATATGATAGAGAGCGACATTTACTAGACTATTTTTTTCTAATTACATTTGTACTTTGAGAAATGAATGCTGAAGGAAATAAATCTTTAATTAAATACATCATTTTGCGATCTGTTCCAATTTAAAAATTAGAGAAAGAAAAATAACATAATTCTAAGTAATATATATATTTTAAGTAATTTTCTTAAAATATATATTACTTAAAAGTTACATATACACAAAATTTAATATACTTATCGTATTAATTTGTACGGTTTATAATTAAGATCGTATTGTAACTTTAGCGTCTCTCTCTCAAAGTGCATTTGTATTGCAGTAAATACATTATTGTTGTACAGGGGCGAGACAAAATTATGATTGAAAATTGGGTCGCCAGTATTGAAAGTTTGAGAAACACTGCTTTTAATGTATGAGTGGTGCACAGAGTATTTTTTGACTAATTAATTAATACTAAATTAAGAACAAGTTTAATAATTATTAGCTACTTCCATGGGCTTGTCTTACAGAGCAAAGTTTTTGAAAGGAGTTTTATGATAAGAAATTGACCCTCTGAGTTCATCTTCTATATTTAGCTCATATTAGCTCATTTGTCTTCTAAGCAACCACCGCATTTAGTAATAGGTTCCAATTTAAATATCAGAGAAAGGAAAAATAACTTAGTAATTATCCTATTACTTAAATTTTTGCTTAAAAGTAACATATACAAAATTTAATACTTATGTCATGAATTTGTACGGTTTATAATAAATATTGTTGCTTTATCGTAAAAGTGCATTATTATTGAATTCAGTAAATTATTATGTATAAGGGGGCGCGATAAAAATTGTGATTGAAAAGGGGGCGCCAGTATTGAAAGTTTGAGAAGCACTGTAGTAAAATATACTACGTTACTACAAATTGTGATATATTTTATCGAGTTGAATTGTATTTATCAAGTTCAACAACGATAAATTTCTTTACTATGGAGTCAAATGGAAATGTTCTCAACAAATATTTAATTACAGGTGAGAAAAAATTATATTAAATAGTTATCAATTCTGAATTTATTTAACATATTAGGTACATAGAAAATTTAAATATATATTATATTTTTTAATTTGCAGGACACAATTGTGCTTGAAAGATGTAATAACCAAGCTAAACATAAAAAAATATTGGTTAGGGAAATTAAAACCTTTGCTTTGTTTATGTTGAACACATGCAAGTACCATCCATTTAAACGGTTTTTAAAATATAGAATTATTAACACAAGATACCACCTCCTTAACTTCAAAATAATAATGAATTCTCGTTTTTTTAATCAAATGTTTTTGTTTCAATACAAATAGTTAGTATTTTTTTAAAAGTAGAATTTTTTTATGCTACACAATGCGACATTTTTGCACCATTCTTTTCCCTCGTGTTTTCTTTTGCTTTTTCACCTTACCTTCAAGAAGAAAACTTTGAATTATTCTGTAGGCAAGAAAGCTCCCTTCTGAGAACAAGGTATGCCTCAGTTGCAGGGAAATTTCAAAAGGCAAACTTTTCTTGACACTATTTTTTTGTCACAAACCAGAAAAAAAATATGTATTCCTCACAGTATTAATGCGGATGCTGTATTCCCATGTGAACAACAAGTGGAGTTTCTTGGATCTGCATGTGAGACGGAGAAATTTTTGACGTAGTTGTAGAAAAGAAAACACGTCGTTCTTGGAAGAATCCCCTTATGAATTCACAGAGGAAATAGAAAACTTTACTGTATTTTTTACTTATATACAAAAGTTGAATTATTGATTTATATTTTCCCCCCATTTTTTCTCTCTATTCCAGAAAATGTTCCCATTTATAACACAGAAAAACATTTTTCAGGTGAAGAGTTTTTCTGCTTGCACGACTGGTAGATGCATTATATAAATAATTTTTCTATTTTAAAAATTCACTTTAAGAAAGAAACCGAAATGGATAGAGCAATTTAATTATCATGCATTGTATTTCTAAAAACTGTAAGTGTATATTGGGTGGCATTTTGTTTTGATATATTGTTAACTTTTGAGTATTGTATCATATTATAAAACATTTAAATATGCTATATTTGAAATATGAATGAACAAATGCAGAGGAAAACTAAATTGGGTATCTCTAAGATTTTAAAATGTATGTTCATGTAGTTTAAAAGAATTATATTATCATAAATACCCAGCAAATAATTTTGCTGAAAAATCCCATTGAGGAAAAAATTAAAACTTTAAGTTCGAAAACTGTATTTTCTACATATATTCGGTTAAATTTTAACCCAGTAGTTCTAAGCAAAGTTTATTCCCAGAGGTAAAAAAAAAGGGAAATTGAGTCTGATGTTGACAAACTTCGCTGCCCCAGACAATGCCTATTATTAGAATGTTTATTTTACCTTGATAAAACAAAGACTTTGAGAAGCCATAAGACTTTTAGCGATTTGATATCAGTATTTTTGAGGAAACCTTATAAAGAAGATGATTTTTGTTTTCTGTAGAGACAAATTTCAAACACAATGTTTGATTTTCTGTCTTTTTTATCCTTTTATTTTCGAAACAAGTAAATACTTCGTATAACAACTTGCACAATATGTTGGATGTTAGAATTTAAAAAATAATTTTTAGAAATGTTTTTGATTTATATAATCTATTATTAAATGTAATACCCCAAAGCATAATTAACTAACGCAGAAAAAACAGACATCGTAACTCTCTTTTTTTCTGGATAAAAATGAAGCTTAAAGCATTAGTAGTTTTAACGTTTATTATAAGTAGAAAAATTTTCAAAAATTTTATAAAATATATTTAAGTACAATTTTATATAATTTTCTTAAATTAAAAGTAATTTTTGTACCAAGCATTTTCCGCCAAAAAAGACTTCTTACTTCCGACTTATTGCTTAAAACAAGAATTATTTTAAGGTTTACAAACATGTTTAAAACATCTATTTCGATTAAAATACATATTTTTGGTTTTTATTTTAATGAATGGGAAATTATTTGGTTTTATAAGATAGATATTATTTTGTTTCTACAATACATTGAGGCAGAGTTACAATAAATAACACAAAATTAGAAAACCAGAAATAGGTTTTTAATCTGCTAGAAGTAGGCATTTAAATTGTGCAGAATCCATCATGGTGAGTATGATAACACAGAATATCATGAATATATTTCTATGATACTTTTTACACCTGATATTTGTATTATTTTCCAAGGAATGTACTAAAATAATACTCATTGTATGATTATTTTTTTCATTAATGGCTTGTTATTTCAATAACAGCCCCGTAAATATATCATATTTCTTATAATAATTGTTAGATTAGTTCTAAAATGTTTATGTTTCAGTAAAACATTAAAGTCTTAGAACATTCTCTAGATAAATGCATCGAATTTATTTTAGAAATACTTCTACTGACGTAAGTTTATTACTTTTTATCTAATTGATTTGAAGTTTTCCAAAAGTATTTCTAAAATTTCACTTATAATTGGGATTTTTGTAAAATTTAGGTAATTTATCTTAAATACTGTTGGTTAAGTATTAATATTCATTGTCATTAATCCCTAGAAAGTATTTATGAGGTTTAAGTACGCTAATCTAAAAGAGTTCTCTGAATATGTTCGGGAATTAATTACACATCTGGCAATTAAAATGGCAACTTCATGAGAGATGGATGTTACAAATATTAAATTAGTGTGAAAGAAGAATTTGTAGGGATTGATTACCATTTAAGAGAAATTTTATGACGCAAGAAGAAACGATGTCTCAAACTGTATATGAGTAGAAAGTTTCGCAGCGGCTATCTAATTTGTAAATTACAATGGATGTTTGGTTTTGTTGGCAAAGAGCGTGTTATACCTCCTGTAGGTAGGAGAAATATTTACAGGCACGTTTAAGAATTCTATAGCTGCAGGGATTAATGAATATGGAATGGATGAGATAAGACAATTCTTAATGAATGTCATGCAGAATTTGAACGAACTTCCCCCCACCCTATTAATGCCAGAGAGCCTTGCAAGATGGTTCCCCTGAATAGCCTGCAAATTTAATTATGTTGTCTTCCTACTTTTCTGTATACGTACAGTATAAGTAAAGTTTGGTATTTGCTTTCCCTTCAAGAGTATTACAATTTTAATCATCAATCCTGTAGACCAAGCATGTCAACATCACACGATATTATGGATCGCAAGTTCTATTTAGTTCAGGGCCACATGCTTTTATTTTTCAAAAAAATTAAAACTAAAATCTAAAACAATAATCACATTTTGTTTAATAATAGCAGGAAAAGAGTATAATGAACAAAAAAAATGTTCAACTAATTCCGAGTGTCTTATTTTTATTCTGCGCTGTGGTTTGTTACTTTAATATACATTACTGTGTGCGGATAATAATTTCTTTGTAGGCCGTATATGGTCCGTGGGCCACGTGTTTCACACCCATGCTGTAGATTATTACAACATGAAATATTTTAAATTATACATTTTTATATCAGTTGTTTCGTTTCTAATTCATTCAGTACTTTCTAAATAACTTCTAAATACATACAACGACTTCGTAATGTTTACTGAAAAATTAAAATATCCGAACACGTTCGAGTACTTTTTAGCAAAACATATTTAAACATTTTAAATGCTCTTTTAGGACTCATAACCAATAAACACTACTATTTAACTAACAATATTTAAAATAAATTATTTGAAATTTAGAAACAACACACTTATAAGTGAGAATTTAGCAATATTTTTGAAAAGCTTCAAATTATTTATAGAAAAAAGTATTTATGTTAGAAAAAGTTATAGTAAAACAAAGTGTAGGTGTTTAAAATAATGTTGATGTTTTATTAAAATTTGAAACGTTTAGAGCTCTGATGGAGTAAACATTATAAGAAATGTTACATTCTGTATGAGACCATTATTTAAATAACAATCTCTAACTCAACAAGTATTCAAACAAAAATAAATATCTTAGTACATTCTTTAGAAAATAGCATTAATATCAGGTTCAAAAAGTTTTATAGAAATACATTGGCAACATTTTGAGTTATCATACTCACCATGATAGATTTTGAGCAATTTAAATGCCCACTTCTAATAGACCAAAGGACCACTTCCGGTTTTTTTAACTTTATAAAATCTATTGTAACTTGACCTGTAAGTAGCGTAAAAACAAAACAAAGTATGTTTCGTAAAGCTAAAAGATGATTCGATTCAATAAAATAAAAAAAAATCTGTCTTGACCGAATTTAGCTATTTTTACAGATACCTTAAAAAGAAAGATTTTAAATTACATTTAAATATGGGATTTTTACATCTCCTAAACTTAAAAACACAGTATATATTATTTCATTTACAGTATTTCTTCCAATACAAAAAGCTTCATAAAAAATTAATCTCATCGAAAATAATTTTCCTCGAAACCGAAATTATTCTTTAATATTACTAACCAAATTTTTCAGTCTCCAAAGAAAAGTAAGTTAAACCGGCTGAAAATATACTCTCACAAATCGAACTCGTATCTAAAGTATATATATAGGTAAAATACAATAAAATGTCAAATAGCAGATGGACCTCCAGTGTCAGCACTTCTTTCTGAAATTGGAATTTTCCAATTTTTCAGAGCTTTATAGGGTTTTTATTCGAAACGAGAATTCCAGAATCCTACTTCAAAACATTTTTTTATCTGAACTTCAAACAACTTTACGGTTACTATTGCTTTATAAAACTGGCTTTCTACTATACTGCCAGATAAATTTGTTACATTCCTTGCGGGAATTCTTTGTCACAGGCAGTTTTTATTCATTCACGTATATAAATAAATTAAACACTAGTATAAATATTTTAGTGTATATTACAAAAATACATGGTACTTTTTTATTTTAGATATATGAGCTCCGTTTCATATTTTTCCAAGTTAAATAAATATTCAGTGCAGCGAAAAGTTTATTAAACTAACTTATTACAATTTTCCTTTAATTTTTTGAAATGTATCTACAATTCAGGAACATAGGACTCTGGATTTTTAAATGCTACTCATTAATAATATACTTTAATAATGCAATTCGCTTGTGAACTGAAAGCATAGACTCATTTAATAAAAAAATAAATTTACACCAATACAGAAAATATGGATTTTTGAATTAAATATTAAAATTATAAGTCTTTTTTAAAACATTGTATATACATAAATTATGCTTATAGTTTATTTTTTTAATTATATTATTTTCTCAATGAAAATGAGTGCAAAAAGAGGTATTTAAGTTCCATCGAATCATCCCTAATATAGAAACCTATTTGTTAATTAGTTCACAATGCTAATTTAATCCTTATATAATGACGTTATTTCATATTAAAAGAATTTAAGAATGTTTTTTGTGAAATTCAATATGAATAATTGAGTTTTAAAATAACATTTTTAATATATTATGGCAGACTGTTTAATCTCTTTGCTCCTTCAATATGCATTATATATTTATTTCTAAATGATCTTAATTGTTTTTAAGATAATTGCATTCTGCACACACACAAATGACTCAGTTAAATGGTTTTAACAAAACAATTTGAAATGAGGAATTTTTTCTTCTTTTTTAAATGAAGTATATTAAATGTTCACATTCCTTGACGCGTATGAGTTTTAGATTTCAAATTCAAAAGAAAAATAATTTAGCATTAATATTAAAATATAGTAAATTGTAAAGCAACTATTAAGAATTTGAAATTAGTAGTAAACATAAATTTTTATATACGATTTTTTTAGGTAAACAATTGATATTATAGAAGTTTAAAATATTCTTCAGTTATTAGACCATTATTTTGAATTTAAAATAAGAAATTTTTTCAAAAATGTTCGGAGATTACTTTTAGGTGGTTCAGCATTCGATTTTATTCTATTATGATTTAGAAAAAAAAATTTCATTCTTGGTATATAAATTTCCTTTTATCATATATATATATATCGTATAAAATCTATCCTAAAGAAATATTTTATATAAATTGAAGAATAACTGAAATACGAATGTGTGTGAAGCACAAATGATAAAATTATCCTACATAAAAATACACCATGTATTTGCTTTAAATTCGAACCTTTAAAAATTAGAATTTGTAACAAGCGTTTTTTTAGATAGTTTAAACAAAAGACGTCTCTAATAATGATTAAAGAAACCCATTGTATACATAAAATATGGATAATATCAAACGATGATAGCCTCAAATTGTTTTGAGCCAAATAATTAAATATTAATATAGCTACGAATAACAGAGCATCCAAATTGGGAAAACGTTTGTTTATCAATGTCACCCTATAGAGCAATGCAAGGGCTATACATCCAATATTGGGAGATAAAGTTATGTGTGCTTTTATGATGGAACTTTAAAAACTGAAAAATTAACACTAATTTTTTTATCGTTTTCAATGTTAGAATATACAAAACACATCCATTGAATATAATTTTAGCATGGTACACATCAATTTTGTTATGCAAGATATCCCTGGATTTATGACTATTCTGACAAAGTGCTCGTAAAAGTGGGACTTAAGTTTTTTATTACTATTTTTATTCAAGAGTTTATGAGAATTGCTCATAAAACATAATTTTAACCCTTATATGATCGTAGATAATATGAAAAACGCATGATGTATGCTCCATTAGGCATACTCTAAACAAAGTATAACCATAAACTACATTTTGACCTTACCAATGCAATTTGTAATTTGCCTTTTTTATGTACTGTTTTATTTCATCTTTTTGCTGACTTTAAGTTTATACAACCAGGAGACTGAGGGATAGTGCATTTTTAAAAAATTTTAGTTTTATATTCTTTGAAATTTTGAGAGGTCTCTTGGTACTTTTTTGTAACTGCTTAAAATTCTCAGGCTAAAGATATAAAAAAAATGCCAAAAATAATAAATGTAATCTTACAAATTTCGTGCAATAAAAACGCATGATAACACTATTCAAAATAATCGACTTCATCGTGTAGCGTATTAAGAATAAAAATCGTTAAGGTATCCGACTACGTTCTCCTTTTGTGAAAAAGGAGAACATTTGGAAAAAATATTATTCTAAGTTAATTTTTTGCCAAAATATTGTATTTAAATAAATTTTTTTTGTCAAAATGTTTTTAAAACAATTTTATGCTATATATTATAATCTAAGTGACACTAAATATCATGAAAATTATCCATTTATGCGGTTTTCAAAATCAGGGTTCCGAACGTAGTCGGATACCTTAAGCTAAAGATAAATAATTTTAATTTTATTGTGTATCTAAATTTCTACCATAAACTACTAGTATCGTACTTCCTGTTAGCTACGTGCAAGCGATATAAATCTTTTAACTTTTAATGCATTTCGAATGGACACGTTTTTTAATAAAAGAAGAATATCGAAATAATAAATCCTTCAAAGTTTCCGAATTTTTCGTAGAAATCAAATTAACTGATTGCAATGTCTGAATGCATGTACAATCATTATGCAACAAGTTTTGCCTCCAGGACAAGAAACATAGGTCAATGGTCACGTCCAGTATAATAATTTCTGTTGTTACGCATTTTCCAAGAAAAAAAATGACACAGAAAGTTCGACTGTCACAAATATCGTTCAGGATAACAAAAGGGAATGTAAATAATGTGTTGGTTCCAGATAGAGTAAATAAACAGAAATAAAATTATGTTGCTTTACATTTTTGACACGGTGGCATATTTTAAAATTGTAGGAGTCTCCCAACCAGTATAGTTGTTAGCGATGCTGACTGAGGTGCCGTAGGGACTGGATTCGAACATGTTTGTAAATGTATAGTGCCTTTGTGGAAACTCTAAACAGCCGTCGAGCCGCAAGTCCTCTCGTGTTTGGCAAAAGGTGAAGCGAGGTGGGAGGCCCCTGGCAACCCCCAGAATTTTCTCCCTCTAATTGGGGTGGAAACGAGCAAAATCGTACTGTCACTTGTATGGTGCTCAAAGCTAATGCTAACGACAGACATAAAAATTCTAGCCCTTTACCGAGATGCATTTTGCGGGCCTCTATCTGACTTTGACAAGCAGGTGGCATAAGGCACAACAAAATTGTAGGAACTTCCTCCCTTTCCAATGAGGCATACATATGGGTTTTCGAATTTTGCGTGAATTTTTGATGAAATATATATATGCAAACTCTGTTGAAAAAGTATCTGATCTTTGGCCAGAAACAATACCTTAGTTACTTTGCATTATTAGGTTTCCAATCAAATTTAAAGTAGATCCATGGCACTCTTACACACTTAGTCCAGCATTCCTTCCACGGCCGAATACAATTCTGGAAGGATTTTTTTTGGAATGATGTTCAACTCTGATGTCACATTCTGCATTATTTCATCTCTATTCTGAAAATGGGATCCTTTAAATGGGATTCTTCATTTTCGTGAACAGCCAAAAGTCGCAAGAAACTAGCTTCTACTTTGAAAGTGTCCAATAAATCCTGTGCAACTGCAAGACGGACTTTTGCTGTTCCACCGAAGAAACTTGGGGACAACATTTACAGCCGTTCTAAGCATAATCACACATAATTGCATATGGAAATATTGTACTGATCTTAACTTGTTATGTAATCTCTCGTTTGGTTAAACGACGGTCTTTCATTGTCAGATTGTCCACTTTTTCAGCAACAGCTACGTTACGGTTAGTAGCCTTCAAGAACTCTGGTCACTCTGTAACGACTTGCATTGACTTTTGAATCACACTCCTTAATTTGTATGACTGTCATAGCACTGACTCCAAGCATTTGCTCTGAATCTTTTGAATTGTTTCACTTATAAAATCCCCAAGAGTTTGACAAAAGTTTGATACAGTACCTCTGCCCAATTCGTTCTGTCATCTTTACAGAAATATTAATCCGACGAACACGTATAACAGCACCTCACTCATAGGCCTGCATTATATAACACTGGTATACTGTAACGCAGTGGTTGTCAAACTTTCAATACTTGCGACCCAATATTCAATCATAATTTTCATCGCCCACTCCCCTCCATATAATAGCAATGTATTGAATTCAATAATACCATACGTTGATGCTAAATCTACAATAGGATTCAAACCTCTTAAGTTCCACCCGCGCACATAAACGTCTCACTCAGCTAAAACGTTATTTTCCCCACCGTATAAATGCGTCTGTCAAAAATGCAATCTTTTCTGTGCACTGCTATCCATAAAATTGTTCCGAAAGCCTTGGAATGTAACAAAAGGACAACATTTGCGAACGATGTAACGATTTCAGAGGATTTGCTTATTTGTTTTTTTTCTCCCCGCCCCGAATACATCACATAAGCACGCTTACGTGGAAAACGGTGGCAATGGGGAGCGAATGACGTCACTTTTAATCGGCAGTTAAGGGATTAATTATAAACCGTACAAATTATCAAGATAAAAAAAATTACATGGTTTTATATATGACACAACCATGGGATCACTGGTAATTACTTACTTGTTCCAAACTTAGTATTGTTAAATTAATTATGAAATACATTGTGCAGTACTGATACTTTTATAAGTGTTTATATCACTATAAATGTGTATTCTGTTTTTTATTATGTTAGAATGTATTTTTTTTGTTTACTTTCTATATATTAGGAATTTTTTTAAAAAAATAATCTTTCATTTATACGACTTTTCAATATGCTTGCACCCCCTCGTAGAGTTATCACTCCCTCACCCCCAAGGGGGGCGCCCCACAGTTTGAGAAACGCTGCTGTAACCATAGGGAAAATATTTAAGCATGTACATTAAGCTGCCACCCCTCCTGTTCTGCACTGTGTCTTAGAATCGATATTGTGCGTGAGAAAATACAAGATCGTTTTATATTATATATATATATATATATATATATATATATATATATCATTGCATTTCTTTTCCTTTTTTGCCCATTTTTTTATTGTAAATCTGAAATGTGAAATAAGGACTTTCTAAATATCTTATTTACACGAGTTCTGATTCAAGTCACTTCAGTTCAATTTAACTGAATGTTTTTCATTTTGGTTTTTAAAGGTATTTTCTTAGATTCTTCTTTTAAAGATCAAAAGTCCCGTGTCATTTAAATATAATACTGTATTTACGTACAATTTTATAAAATATTTACGCGTTGAAATATATTCATAATCTCAGATCTTGTGGAGCGAAATATTAAACCTCGGTCCTCTGTATACATTGTAGTTCTCAACAATGTCAGTGTTGTCATTGTTTTTTGTTTAGTAATCAAATCACATTTCTTTCAGTTACAGAAGAAAATGTGATTTGAACTTTAAATATCTTTTTCATCAAAAGATGCTTACAATTCATACAGAAAATTCTAAATCGCTGTTCTTAACAAGAAGTAAATTTTATTTTACAATTCAAAAATACTCATGGTACAGAAGACAAAATACAACCTCAAAGTATTTTTAGTAGTATTCCGGATATATATATATATATAATAATCTACTCTTTTATGCATGCATGTCAACCTTGCTTCCTGTTATAAATTGTGATTGATGATTTTGAATGGGAAAAACCTTTTTGAGTAGACAATTTATTTCGTAGATCAGTTTTTATAAATGTTTCTTTAAAATCTATTTCAATTTTTATAATGTCGAGTTCTTTATATGTGTTGCTAGCTGATATTTATCGCATGCTGATATGATACGGATGGAATTTAGTAATCTAGTCAATGTAATCTAAATTTGTAGTTTTTATTGCTTGATATGCGCTATGATATTTTTACATCACTTTTTATGTCTAGACTTTATGACGATGTAATTTTAAATGAATTGTGATTAAGATATCGCTAATCAAAAAACTTATTGTATTTTACGAACTGATTGTATGAAATACATCTATATTATCCCAAAGTACACGGTGATTCATAAAGAAGAGTATACAGTTTCAATACACTCTAAATCAAGAACAATGTAAGATATTATATTTCACCTGAAACAGAATTTTGTGAAATTATTCCAAGTTTTATTAGAATTAGTCTCAGATGCTCTGTGTGTGAGCTTTTAGTCACACAAGACACATCAACCCGATAAACCATTTCCGTCTAAGGGCTTGTTTAAGATAATCTGAATCAAGTCCATTGAAAGTGGCTTGATACGCCGTCTCAGCTCCACTAAATTAACAGAAAGTGGAGAGACTAATACCTGTATTATGTATCTCCACAGGAAGAAATTAAAAGGTGTAAGTTCAGGATTTCTGGGTGCCTATTGGGGGAATGGCATGTTGTAGTCCACGCCTGATTCAATACATTGGTGAGGGAGATGTTAATCGAGGTAATCTCGCACGCAGATTAACCAGTGTGGTGTTGCACCAACCATTGATGTTTTCAATGCCGTACTGCATGAGGTGCAATCAAAGATTTGACATATCCAAAAAAGAGGTTCCTGTTACAGTTTGCCCGAGAAAAAAGAGGGGCCGAACACTTTCTAGACACTTTATGGAGCCCATTTGTCTTAGGGCAGGGGTTTTCAACCCAAATGACTTTGCGGGCCACTTCAGAAAAACATTATAATCACCCGGGCCACACATAAAAATATGTACATTTATATTAGATTTTAGAAACCAAAAAAAACCAAAGAGAAACATTTATTAGAGTGAAAATTTAAAACAGAATAAATTATTCTTTTATTGCTTTCATTATTTTTCATGTATACAGACATAGATAATATTATATAATAATGCTTATATAATAGAATAATGCAATTATAAATAATGTTTGAAATATTATAGTTGCCATTTTCTTGAAAATTACGGTGTTCCTATTGAAATGATCTTTCGTTACTCATTGGTGAAATTTGATAGTGCTGTCATTCGCAAACGATTAAGTATACATTGTCCTTTATCTAAACCATCCTGAATATTTTTGTTAAACTTTAAAAAATATTTCTGACTGCCTCTTACTTTTTGGGCACTCCAAGCAGAAAAAGAGGAGGAGAAACGAAAGTCGCACACACTGAGAATTAAGTACCATCCATACCAAAGGATATGCATAAATTTGTTAAAAAGAAATTTAGTATAGTAAAATCAGATGTAACTGTTTAATAAAATATAAATCTATTTTAATCTAAGGGACATTTCTATTATCAAAAAGGATAAGTTTCAAAATGAAAAAAACTTTAAAAATCTGATATTTAAATTTTTTTTTTAAAAAAAAAAGAGTCGACTGGTTGCAACTTACGTACTGGCGGGTCGCGTGTTGGCCACCCCTGTCTTAGGAGAATCTCACACGTATTGCACTATTGCTATTATGTCCTTCACTTCCCTCAGGGGTGAGACCCAAACTTTAAGAGTACTTCTACCTTAAGGTTCACTGAGGTGGTGCGTGTATTTGACTATTAGTGTTTTACAGCATCAGAAAAGTGTATACACCTTTATGAATCACCCTGCGTGTAAACAGTATTAGAATAAATATCACTTCATATCATTGCTGACTATAAAGTTAAGAGTTCATGTTATGATTAAATATTATAATTATTTTTTTAAAGTGCTGTTTAAATGATGATGAAGCTGATTTAGTACTTTGTCTGGAAATAATTTCCTCTTCTTCCGTTCTCTATCTACACTTTTGCCTGCCGTAATATCATTTGTCGCAACAGCCTGAATTGCAGCAGAGTAGCGGGCATTGACATCAAGTAAAGCCTCAGTAACAACTAGACTTATAACTGAAACTTTAAATCCCTGTTCCAGAATACTAGATGAGAGTAAGAATCTCAGTTAAAATGTGAAAACCCATTACTTTTTTTTTCAAAATGAACGCTTAGAAACCACGTTTGCGACATTTTTGGTACCGAAAGTTTTGAATTAAAACACAAATTTTATACCCGTTTACCATACTTGATAAAAAAACCCCAAATACCTGAATATTTTTTTACGTTATTTTTGATCCTTTTAGAAAACTTTCAAATAAAACGTAAGTAAAAATGAACTTCTACCTTTTTTTTACACGAGGCTATGCCGAAATTCTACATATAAATTACATAAATTTGTACTCCATAATTCCCATTTTTAAATTAACTTAACCTGTAATTTTTTACAAAATATTCGACGTTCATCTCAAAGTATAACATCACTGACTTTGCAAAATTTTAGCAATCCCCCTGGTTATTGTATATATATTAATGTATAGTGAGTCATAACTTTCCGATTAAATGAGAAATTTTAAAATTATTGTACATGGAATTGTAAAGAGTTTTGAGTAATTAATATTTAATTTCATCGTAAAAGAGTATATGTTTAATATACGTCGATATTACTTTCTGGTGTACAATATTTATGATAAAAATTGTATTATTCTCAAGCAACACCGTGATTTAGAGTATAATTGCGTTTCGATGGAAACGTGGAAAAACTTTGACGATATAGCCAAATTGGCAACGTTTTTTAGATCAAATTTGGCAAATTGTCTACTATTTTGGTAGCCAATTGGGAAAATCTATAATATCACGATCTATGACATGTAAGCGGATTTTTCCGGAAAACTCTGGGAGATAGCCAAACAGAATATATAAAAAGCAGTCACCTAGGGAAACTGGGTCAGTATTACTTTAGCTGATGAAGAGTTCACTAGCAAGTGGTTACTTGTGTGAGGATAACCTTTAAATTTACGTAACTGTATTTTTAGACGTTGTTAGTTGTGTCTGATCACTGTAGAATTTGTGAAAATCTTCTCGAATTTTTATTGTACGAGGTGAACTGCTATGTCCCCTGTGTTTCAAGGTCTATTTTCAGACAATAAATTTAATCACTCTTAAACTGATCTGTTCTTTGGGGTTAATAGCACAAAATCCACGAACCCGATCTAGGCAACACTACGTTTGAATCAAATATTTTGATCCAGAAATCGAAACCATCAGATATCACCCAAAGTCACTAAAATTACAATTGGAAAAATTAACATTTATTCAAGTTCAAAAGGAGCCTTTTTAAATTTAATGTATGAAATTGTGAATAACGCACCAAACGAGGCTAAATTGAAATGTATATAAACTAAGAAAACAACATTCAAATACAAAATAGAAAAGGCAAAGCAAAGATATTTTTAAATCAGCTGAAGTATACATTTTGACAAGTAAACGTGTACGCATTTATTCCTAGTTAAAACTAAATTGCCATAAAAATTATCCTTTTTACGTTGCCCGTTATTTGTTCTTTCCGAATATCAAAAATGTACAAATATTTGGTTTCTTTTCTAAGGCATCTATATATGAAGGTTATATTGTGCTATAAACAGTTGAATCTGTTTTCCGCTTTTATAAATTATGAACAAATGCAAAATTTTATGTCTGCGCCATTTTAAGATCTACTTTTTATGATTATTATGTGTTGTAATTTTAACATTAAAATATAGTAAACAAAGCAATACATTCAATAATGGTTCTTATTCAGCTAATAAGACGATTTTCTCTTTTTTTCTATGAATCCAATAATCGTGGTAATTAACTTTGTAAAAGATAATGATAAAGAAAAGAAATCCCAGAATAATTTGAGATTCCCCACAAATTTAATGTTATGATGTTTTTTTTTACTTTATTTCTATTTTTTTAAAATCCATTGTTCTGAAAGATTTCAAGAACATTTAAACTTACATTAATAATTTGTTTCTGACAAACTGAAAGAAATAGCTAAATATTCAAAAGGAGATCTTCGTTTTCAAACCAAAAAATGCGCAAACTTCAGCAGAAAAACGCTACTTCTAATAGCATAATTTTTCATTTTGATTGCTTTCTCATTCGTGTTTTTTTTTAACAAGCGAATTCTAAACAACTTGTATAAGCATTTAAACGAAGAATTCCATTATTTTTAACTTTGATTTATTTAAAAAATATTATGTATAAAACACATTTTTAATTGCAGTATCGTATTTTATGAAGAGAAATATGCAAAAATGTATTCCAAATTTTAAAATAATTAGTGTTTTTTACTAAATGTAATGCCTAATAATGTATTCTTTGAATTTCGTTCAACTGGAAAAAATTATTTATCACTGAAATAAATTGTATTTTTCTATATGTAATAAAAATATTCAAATTATTACACAAAAGAAATAAAAATGCTCATTTTTAGTGTTCCGTCCCCCCCCTTTGTAACTGAATTTATTCATTTTTCACCAAAAAGAAGAAGTATGTAAAATGATAGTGCTGCATAGAACATATACTTTAATAATCCTTGAAAATTCATTTCTGTAAAATATCATTGAAATTCTAATATTTATTGCATTTCTCATCTCTATTGTATCTCTCTAAATACCACTCCTCATCAATTCAAACCAACATTCTACCTGCTCTAGCGAGAGAAACACCTCTAATTATTTAGCCAGCGTTTCTCTCTGATTGATCAGCAGTTTCTATTGTACAAAGGTTATATCAGATAAGGGTGAACTGTAGTATCATGAATATACAGTAATCTGCTTAAACCATACCCGAAACATTTAAAAGTCTATCTAAAAGTCTTCAGTAAATAGTAAAGGGTGTTTTTTAGAGGTATAGAACTTTAAATTGCAATAAAACAACGATGTATTATTCGGTTGACATGAATTTTTTTTATTCGAAAGATAATCTTGTGGCATTACATTTTAAATATGATTTCTGGCATATAACTGCCACGGCTGGCTCGGATGTAGTCCAATCTGGACGTCCAGTTTTCGATGACTTTTTCCAACATTTGTGGCCGTATATCGGCAATAACACGGCGAATGTTGTCTTCCAAATGGTCAAGCGTTTCTGGCGTATCCGCATAGACTAAAGACTTTACATAGACCCACAGAAAATAGTCTAGCGGTGTTAAATCAAAAGATCTTGGAGGTCAATTCACAGGTCTAAAACGTGAAATTAGGCGGTCACCAAACGTGTCTTTCAATAAATTGATTGTGGCACGAGCTGTGTGACATGTTGCGCCGTCTTGTTGGAACCACAGCTCCTGGACATCACGATTGTTCAATTCAGGAATAAAAAAGTTAGTAATCATAGCTCTATACCGATCACCATTGACTGTAACGTTGTGGCCTTCGTCGTTTTTGAAGAAGTACGGACCAATGATTCCTCCAGCCCATTAAGCGCATCAAACAGTCAGTCTTTCTGGATGTAACGGTGTTTCGACATACCCTTGTGGATTAGCTTCTCTCCAAATGCGGTAGTTTTGTCTGTTGACGTAGCCATTCAATCAGAAGTGCGCTTCATCGCTAAACAAAATTTGCTTATGAAAATCGGGAACAACGGCAATCTCGTTTTGGGCCCATTTGAGGAATATACGACTTGCTTGATCATATTTAAAAGGTAGTGCCACAAGATTATCTTTCGAATCAAAAAAATTCATGTCAATCGAATAATACATCGTTGTTTTATTGCAATTTAAAGTTCTATACCTCTAAAAAGAACACCCTTTATTTAAAAGATGGTTGATCTTGTGACGTTGGTTTCCATTGCAGTATGAATTTTACTTGAAGAAAAGTTGTGCATTATAATACGTATGTTATAACTCCCGTTAATTTCACCTTAAAACTTTTTTAAAAATTTGTAATGATCATGAAACCTCTAGGACTTTGTGTAAATAATTAATTGTTAACTACCCGCCTAACGGGAGCAACTGTAAATTTAAACCAGCACTTCTCAAGCTGTAATGTGCTTCCCCTAGGGAGCGGGCTATTCCTAAGTAAAGGAAGGGGTGAGACTATTGAAAAGTTGAAATAAATGATTTATGATAAGTATTAATTTTCTGAAAGGAAGCAAAATAAAATACATTCTGACATGAAAAAAACTAAATGCAGATTCACTCCGATATAATATACTTATAAATGCATGAGTACTACTCAATGTTTTTGAAAATTAATTTACCAGTACTAAATTAAAAAAAAATTCATAATTACTGATGCCTCTCATGGGCATGCCATATACAAAATTTAATACATCTTAATAATTTGTATTGTTTATAATTAAAGTCCTATTGTGGCTTTAGTGTCAAAGTACATTTTTAGTGCATTAAATACATTACTATTTTTTACAGGGGGGATGATGAAAATTTTGATTGAAAATTGGGTCGCAAATATTGAAAGTTTGACAATTCCTGCTTTAAGTTCTTAAAAATTATGTAGTCATTGAATTTAGAGTAGTTACTATGTAAACTATGTCATCTGTTTATCTGAACCATTCACAAGAGTCCTCTCCGTAAGTCATGTGAGCTTTTCAACTTTCAGTTGGCGTTAGTGTGAATATCGAAGATGTCTGGAAAATTCACGCCAAGTATTTATGACAGTGTTACGTAAATGCCTTCTAATGCTTATATTTGATATCGTCTCGAAATGCCCTCAATATTTTTATTTGTATTTTTGTTAAAATGTTCAATGTGTGTGTGTGAATGGGAGTTCCATCTATAAAAAGGATGTATTATTAATACAACCATATTTACATCAAAAAATCTAAATGTGATCATCAGTAAATAAGCAAATAAAGCTTTCCAATCGACTACAACACAATATAGTTTGCAATACATACTTTTCAATGATAATAAGGTGTTATATATTTTGTATCTATACGCTACAAATGAATACATTTATTGAAACGTAAAAGAAGGAACAAATATTTAAAAAAAAAACCATGCTCATATTTTAAAGAACCATTGCATTTATTTGAATTTTAATGATTTTTAATTTAGAATATTCAAATTATATAAACACACAGTTTCGCTTTTTTTAAAATTGTTTCCATTCAATAATCTTCTGACATGAGATGATTGATTATTGAAAACTATTAAGTTCAAGATATTTATAAAGGGGAGAAAAAATATCAATTTCAAACATGATAATTTAGTATTCTGAATTATGAACTTAATCGATTATGTAATGCTTTTTTGTTGAAAATTTCGTAGCATTTTCAAAGCATTTATACTTCATGTGCATTAAAAGAATTTTTTATTGTATATAAAGTATTCTCAAAAAGAATTATAAAAAGAATTACTTTTATTTTAAGCAATTACTAAATTTTATGAGATAAATATATTTTTTTAACAATTCTTTACTAAAATTCCTAAATTAATTTAAAATAAGATAATATAATATTTTTGATTTTATAAATAACACTCAGCGATGTCTGATAATTATGCATTCAACTTTTGGTTTTATTTTCAATGTTTTTAAATAATGAAATAATGTTTTTATTATAACTCTTAATAATGTATAAAATATATAAGCTAATTTTTGTTCAATTATCGCACTTATTTATTCCTTACCAAGTGAAGAATTTTGCTCTACATTGTTTTTTTTAACGAATAAATTTTATGAGTATATTTTCAGAAAAGTGTATAAGTGTATTTACTAACAAAAATATTAACTCCCTTATATTTTCTAATAGAATTACATCAGAACTCAATTCTTCCATGCGGAAAAGAGATTAAATTATTTATTTCGTGTCAAGTCTTTGAAAAGATTCCATTCAACAAAGACATTACATTACTTACTGTTGGTAGTCATTGAAAAAAAGCAACAAAACAAGTACTATTGTCATGAATTTATTGTGTCCATAAATACAAACAGATTGTCCACTTTCAGTCACATCATATTCTCTAAAAAGTAAATAAAACAAACTCGTGATTCCTTGCTGTCGAAATGGATTCTTCATTCCTCGCCGAAATTTATTTACTACCCTTACACCCTATCAGTAAAAGAATTGTACAAAAAAAAAAAAATATTTGATTTCCACAAACAGAACATCAAGGAAAAGATGTACAGCATAAAATATCAAAGTTGAAAAATAAAAAATTCATATTTTCCAAAGACCATCTTCCAAAACTAAATTAATCGATTTGGACGTGTCCCAAGCAAATGATTGCCATTTCTCTTCCTCTTATATTTGAAAAATAAAAAAGGGACAAATGCCTTCCGAGAAAAGAGACAGGAAAGGGTATACCCTTATTTTTTTATTTATTTTCCTCCAGCTATTATTATTATTTTACTTGGTGGAAGACATTAATTCTAGCTCCAAGAAACCATTCCTATTTTTTCCGTCTTCTTTCCCCCAGTCTTACAGTTAGAAGTGTTTGGGGATTCAATCAATAAAGAGGCGACATTGTCTGAGGGACATGGAAGGGGAGGACTATGTTGACCCATCTTCTGTGTCATTTGGGGAATGTCACGCACCCTTTCTTTAAGGAGTGACAACCCCTTGTCCGTTTGTAAGGACTCCGTTTTGAGGGATGTTGTCACCTAGAATGAAACGAAAAACTATGATACGTCCGGTTTGCTGACATTAGGTTGTTACCAAAGGCGGTAATGAGATAAAATAAACTATAAAAATTAGTGAATTTGAAGCTGGAAATTCGTGTAATAAAGGAAATAATAGCTACAAGAGAATGATCATAAAATGTACTTTTCAGTTTTGGATGTCACATTTGTACTTTTTTCAACTGTGCTTATATTTGATGCATGAATTTTGCCAATGTTTTCAATTGATCGTTTTATGGAATTATACCTTGTATACTTTTTTTCAGAATAAAATATATTTTCTATTGTGTCAAAGGTTAAGACCAAAGAGAGAAATTATATTTTATCGATATAAAATAGAATAACATGATAATTAATTACAATCGAAGAGAGTGAGAGTTCCATTAGCGTCACGCTTTAAAGCAACACGAGAGGTATTAGTGAAGAACTTTGTAATTTTGAACCTTGATGAGTTTACGAAGACGGTACTTGATCTGGCACCTCCCTCTCTCTAAACTATCACACCACACCAAAGGGGGGGACATTGCGATTCGTCAGATTTAACGTGCATTGACCCCACTCTACAAGGCGGGTCTACAGTGCACCTAGGATTTGAATCCGTGGCACTCTGACTACGAGTTCATGACCACATCTCCTAGCGGTTGGGGAGGGGAGCAGTAGAATTCGAAAATGCGGTGTTTTTTAACTCTAACCGTGGAATGTTCCAACCATTTCGTACGTGTACTGTAAACAATACTCCATTTAAACGAAGCGGCTATCCAGAAACATCTGGAACTTCGGCATTCGTAAGGGAGTAATGTTCCACCACGGCACAACGTGAGACCATACATCTTTGGTGACAAGTCAAAAATTATTGGAGCTTGGATGGGATGTGTTACCCCACGTAATACACTTACATGTCTTTGGACATTTAAATTTTTGCTTATTCTGCTCCCTTCAAAATACCTTGCTTGAAATAATGGTAAATTCAGATGAGGCTATAAATCAGCACTTTGTTCAGTTTTTCGCAAATACAGACTGGTCATTCATCGAAAGAGGAAATTATGAAGCTCACCGAATGATGACAAAATGTCATCAAGCAAAGGGGAACATATATCATCGATTGAACTTTAACACTGCAGAAATTTAGGATTTAAATCAGTACAATACAATACAATATAAATGTGGTTATACCTTCTCCAATAGATGGGGATACAAGTCAGCGTATGCATTTCCCCTTTACGTACGCAGCTTTTGTTTCCTGTAAGTGTACAAATTAAAGAGAGAAGCGAGTGAGGGACAAAGGAGTGTTGGTGGTGTGGCCAATGATCGTTGATCTCAGTGATAGCTCTGGGTGTGGTATCTTTCATAATGTAAGCGAAATAAAATAGTAATTTTGTATTAATCAGTATTTTTGCACTTAACTTAAAACTATTTATGTATCCAACAATGCCAATAGACACCAATAAAAACCATCTGTATAAAAAATATACACCTCTACATAAATATATTTGAGAAACACAGAAAAAAATGTAGTGATTTTTTTACTCAAACCAATATCTCATAGTAGCAATAAAGAGTAAACTTCATTTCATGTTAGGTAAAAAAACAATTTTCTTATTCCAACGATTATTGTTAAAACTTAAAAACTTATTAACACACACACACTTATTGGTGTTAAATTTAATGTTAAAACTTAAAGTGTAACTTAACTTATTGTTAAACTTAAACAATAAGTTAACTTATCAATTAAAGAAAAAACTTTTGCCAATAAATTGTGGGAAAACGATTCACTTTTTTACCTTTAATTAATACATTTATGTAAAGTTTTTTTAAAAAAAGCTTATTAAAACATCTGCACTCGTAACGGATAACTCGCCAAATTGACAGCTGTTACAATTGTTCTTAGAAGAGACAGCCGAAGAAGCAAAACACCTTCACGCCAAACGATTATTTTCCCACTGAAGCAGAAAATAGCGTTTCTTTCTTCTTTGTTTGTCTATTTCACGTTCATTTCACTGAAAAGGGAATAATTGATTATACTCTATTCTTATCGGGAAAAAATAGGATTTAGCCAAAAATTTTGTTTTATTTACGTTTCCTTTGTATTATCAGCCATAATATCTTCTTCTATTGTTTCAAATTGCTAAATTTATTTTCAATTCTCTATTTCCGTCTTACAGCTTGAAGAATAGAAGACAGTCTTCTTTCAGCTTCTCCATCTTTCATGGGGTTTACTCATGATTATTCGCGCGTATGTCACTAACAGAAGATATGGGCCATCAAAAATAAGCTAAAAAAAACAATTTTTTTATCCCACTTTCAGCTTTTTTTCAAATTATTTTTATGATTTTTTACCTTCTTTGTGTTATGGTATTGCTTTCCTGAATCGAGAAAGTAGGAAAATTCAATTTCGGTTCCTCTAACTTTGGTTGTTGGCCGCCATTGTGTTATCACTTTTCCTCTTTTGTGTTCCAACTTTTTCCCTCTTTTCAAATGCAAAAAGTTAGCAAACGCAGGTAAACCTTTATATGGTCCTTGTTTCGTCGCCTGTGTGTGTACAGAAAGAAGAAAAAGATTAAGTTCCTTGCTTTTTTATGATTTAAATTTTTTTTCTCTCCTTTCTTTCTGCAGGTAAAATTAAATTATTTGGGGTGCCGTGAAAATCCGGAAGCATAAAAAAAGGTGATCTTTTTTAAATGTAACAAAGGGCTATATGCACAAAACATTTTCTCTAACATTGTTCGGTAAAGCACATTTTTTTATGATTTAACTAAACTTAAAATTAAATTCCACACACACACACACAAACTTAAGATTTCATTCCCTTATTTATATATTATGTGTATTTTTGTTTCTAAAACATTGAATGTACCGAATTCTATTTTTTTTCTTGTAAAAGTTAAATAAATTTTTACCATTTCTAAAGACTATTCAATTCTTGTTTTAAAAAGAAACCTGGGTTATTATTTTTTTTAAAAAAAGTCACCATATAATTTACAGAAATTCACCAAAAAAAACGTACAGTTGCTAGTTTTTTTAAGTATATAAACATTTTATATTAAAATAAATATATCACGTCTACTTGAAACAATCAACATTATGTGACCAAAATCTTCAATTTCATAAATTTAATCTTAGAATATTATATGATAGTTTATACAGATGTTAGTAGTAAGTTATATATATTTATACAGCAAATACCATACAATATTTTACCAATTTATTCAAAATGTGTATAATCATTATCAAAATCCTGAGCAAACACTTGCCATGATTCTAAGAAATAAGGGGATAATAGCAACACCTTTTTATACTTAGGAACTTCATTTATAAACTATAGACTACTAATAACAAAATCCAATTCATATAGACTAGTTTTAATTCATTTGTAAAATTGCTCAGGCCTCATAAAGCATAATAAGGTGCAATTCTTTTTCAAATATTGTAATAATACATTAATAAGAGTAAGTCAACAATTTGAGTTATAGTTCTACAACTTTATTTGAAAGATATAGGTGCCAGAGACACAAGCTCATGCATTGAGTCGACGCGTCTGTGGTCATGTGAGCTCAAGTTAATCACTTTCGTAACTATTGTCATCTAGTTAGAACAGCATACTCATATCAGCTCAGCTATTACATTGCACCAAATAGGGTCAACGAAGAATGATCAGAATTTTATGGTCAGAGGGTATGAAAAAAATGTGCTCAAATTTACTGGAGACACTAGTCACAATACGGAGGGATTTTTTTTTTAAATCTAGTTCAAGTATTTTTTGTAGATCGACATTTTTGATGTGTAACCTCTTTCGTCTCGATTGCTGAATTTTGTCGAAGTGATTTCGTCAAAAGGGATGGAAGTTTGTAACAGGAAGTGACGTAAGTGTGCGCCCAATGAGAGCGCGTGGTCACTACCCTCGCATCGCGGGTTCAAGCCTAGTCATTTTTATTATATTGTTAAAGTAAGTATTTCAAAAAATTCGAATTCTTATTCAGGATAAACCTACGATAAAGTCTCAGGACTCGTTGTGTAAAAAATCTGAGGTTATTTTATAAGTGTAAACTATATTAATAATTATATTTACTGTGTTAAGCGCGTCCGACAAAGCTCGACTTTCTTAAGAAAATACGAGTAATACGGAATTATTCGAATAAATATATTAGTGCGTATCTTTTTCATACTTTGAGGTTAATTCCTGTCCCTGCCAAGATAATATTTTTAATTGTGATTAAAAAAAGTTTTCTCGACTAAAAAAGCTCCTAAATAAAATTTTCACTAACAATATAATTATTCAAAAGAAAATTATTTCCAATCATACTCGATTCAAAACTCAATTCAATCACACTGGATTCAATCACACTCAAAACCATGGGAATCGAGTGATAGTTTGTTTTTAAAAGAACAGAACCATCTTCAATATATTGTAAAAATACAAAAAATGCAGGAAATCTTTAATTTTTTGAACCGTTTGATTAGGATTAATGTATATGGCCACCAAAATCCCTGTTAGTCCATATTCAAGTCTATCGTATCCACAGTTCCCCAAATTGAACAAGAAAAAATATTTTTGATAAAAAATTGCATTAGTCCTTGTAAAGGGTGTTTTTTTGAGAGGTATAGACCTTTAAATTGCAATAAAACAACGATGTATTATTCGATTGACATGAATTTTTTTTATTCGAAAGATAATCTTGTGGCATTACATTTTAAATATGATTTCTGGCATATCACTGCCACGGCTGGCTCGGATGTAGTCCAATCTGGACGTCCAATTTTCGGTGACTTTTTCCAACATTTGTGGCCCTATATCAGCAATAACACGGCGAATGTTGTCTTCCAAATGTTTAAGCGTTTGTGGCGTATCCGCATAGACTAAAGACTTTACATAGACCCACAGAAAATAGTCTAGCTGTGTTAAATCACAAGATCTTGGAAGCCAATTCACAGGTCCAAAACGGGAAATTAGGCGTTCACCAAACGTATCTTTCAATAAATCGATTGTGGCACGAGCTGTGTGACAAGTTGCTCCGTCTTGTTGGAACCACAGCTCCTAGACATCATGATTGTTTAATTCAGGAATGAAAAAGATAATAATCATGGCTCTATACCGATCACCATTGACTGTAACGTTGTGGCCTTCATCGTTTTTGAAGAAGGATTCCACCAGCCCATAAGGCGCACCAAACAGTCAGTTTTTCTGGATGTAACGTTGTTTCGACATACACTTGTGGATTAGCTTCACTCCAAATGCGGCAGTTTTGTTTGTTGATGTAGCCATTCAACCAGAAGTGCGTTTCATTGCTAAACAAAATTCGCTTATGAAAATCGACCATTATTTTCGAAATAAAATTGCGCAATTTGAAAGCGTTTTTCAGGCGTGAGTCTATTCATGATGAATTGCCAAACCAAACTGAGAATAAATCACTTGACAGCTGTTAAATCGGTCGCCATCTGGGAAAGTAATGCCAACTTAAACTTCTATACCTGGAAAAAAACACTCTGCATTAAATAAATAGGCATTAAAATAAATGTATTAAATAAATTCATTTTTTCAGATTTAGGTTACTATTGCATATTTACCACGATAACATGTCAGATGTTACACATCATATGCGACTACTGTAAGGCTCGTTTCTTTTTTTTAAAGTGGTCGAACAACAGACCTAGCTGGGTGACCATGAACTTTGATCTCAAACGAAAATATTCATCAAGTTCGAGATACGGTTAATAAAAATGAGAACGCACCTTCTTTAAAAAATAGCCTATGTTCTGCCTATCAAATTCTCCCCAACAAACTGAACTCTGTAAGGTAAGTGCGCAATAGGTACTACGAATGCTGACCGCAGCAATCAACAAATTTGGCTTAGAGACCCTGGAGCTACCTCCCTACAGCCCGGATATAGCTCCTTTTGACTTTCATCTTCTTTATTTTTCAAGGAAGTATAAAGAAATAGTTGATTTGCTTCAAACATGGACATTCGGTGTGCGGTGCAAAAGAGGCTTCCTGACTTATTGAAAACCTAATATCGAGAAGACATACGAAAGCTGTGGCTTGCTGGAATAAGGGCATTCATTGCTCAAGATGGAGATTATAACGAAAAATAATGTTTCTGTTTTGCACCTACCTTTGTAAAATAAAGATGTAGAACGAAAGGTGTAAGTGATTTGTGTGTGCGTTTACCCTTGCGCATATGTATGTAAATATCATATACATATATATATATATATATATATATATATATGTAGGAATGGATGTACCCATATCGTATCCCTCCTATATTCATTAATGACGTAATGCCAAGAGAGCGCCACCTATCTGACAAGGCGGTTCGAGGATAACGAGTAAACCAGACTGGAATAGAACGATTGCGAGGGAGACGACCGAGAGAAGCGACGGCGATGAGACGATGACGAGGGCGCTGGAACGAAACGCCTCGTGGAATCCAACGATCTAATGATGTTTCGATTAATTTTAATAACTTTTAGCCCTCCCTTGTAAATAATCCCCCTTAATAAATGTATATTTAACTCAATCTGGCCGTTGTCACTCTCTCTATATGGAGGCTCGGCCTTTCCCTTAACTTAAAATCCCCTAGAAAACCGAAGTAAAAGGACGATGACGATGCAAGATAAGTGAATTTATTCAATGTGTTCTTCAATGTGTGTTGGACGATTTTTATTCAAATTCAAGTGCATTTATTCTTCAAAGCGTTTTTCAACGTGTGTTTGACGATTTATTTCAAGTGTTGTGTGAAAGTTCACGATTCTGAAGATATTTATTTATTCGATAATTTTGCCGACACATCACAAGATTTTCTTCTCAACACTATTATACATTCATGAAAGTTAATATTCAACAATCAAGACGTTGTATGCAAAAGTTTACCGTGAGTTTTTATTTCCATTGTTTTTTACAAACTCTCAGTGATTGTGAAAATATATCTTGAAACTGCTAATGTGACTGTGATACGATATATTTTTTTTTAACTTGTACAACTGCTACTAGTGACATTTTATTCTAGACTTTAATCTTTTCATAGCGTATTAATTTTTTTTTCTGTGTTGAAATATTTTACTCATATATCATTTTAAGTGACCTGCAAATATTTGTATATTTTACGTATTTTGGTTCAATTTAAGTGATTTATTATGTCTTATTTAACACTGAATGATATCCCAGTTATCGCGCAAGCTTTGAAATTTGGCAATACGCAAAATGTAAAATTATTGTATTCTGTTGTTTTTAACTATCACCCATTCAGTTGGACCTCTAGAGAACAATTGCGAAAGTTTACGGGTTTTGCACAAGATTTTGATATTGAAGACTACTCCACCGTTATTTTAAAAAAATTAAACCTACCCGATTTAATCTGTTTAGCTAATTTTTTACAACTAGAAACAAATGGAACTGCCGAAGAACTTTGTAATAATATTTTGTTTTCACTAGCTGATTTATCCGCTTTTCATAATAAATTAAATACACGAGATGTAGAAGAATGCCCCCCGCTGGATGCAGAAAATTCCTTTGCTTCCCCCCACTTTCTACAGACAGGAAATCGGCTGACGCACTTAACCAAATTAATGAGTCAGCTGTTCCCTCTATTTCGAAAAACGATTTATCGTGGCTTTTTTGTTAAAGATTTACTTCTAACTCTTCGTTCTTTCAGTGCAGATGACTCATACTCAATTGAACATTTTTTTTTCTGATGTGGAGGAAAATTTAACGTTTTGCCCAATAACCGAACAACAAAAAATTGTTTTTGTAAAACGGCTTTTGACAGGAACTGCAAAATTATTTATTCAATCTCAGCGTGGTATAAACTCTTACAGTTGTATAAAAACATTACTTATTCAGGAATTCGGAAAAAAAAATTAAATCAAGCTCAATTGCATAAGGAATTACAACATAGAAAAATGCGGCCTAATGAAACGGTATTCCAATATTTAGTCGCTATTCGGGAATTAGCGAATCGAGGTCAAGGGTTTCTCGACGAAACTTCAATTATGGAATATTGTATTAATGGAATCCCCGATTCTCCTTCAAATAAGCTAATATTATATGGATGTACAACAATTCAGGAATTTAAAGAAAAATTAGGAATTTATGACAAAATATTTCAAAATAAAAGCAAAAAATCACTCTTATGATACGTCGCGTAATCCAAACTTTTAGTGGCCAACGCCGTGATGTTGAAAGTACACTTCATAAACATCGATATGATAGATATCCAAAATTCAATGTACCAAAGCCTAATTCAAAATTTGAGAATAAAAATTTCAGAGATAGGAATCACGTAACTTGTTTTAATTGTTCGGGATCCGGTCATATTTCTAAATTTTGCCCAGATAAACATCGTGGTCCAAAGTGTATATTATGCGAAAATTTTGGCCATAAATCTGATGCTTGTCCTCAAAAAAATATCCCTTCTTCTAATAATGTTGATGAAATTACCCCATTAACTATTATGTGCAAAGAAGTTAAAATTTTATCTAAAAAAATATTATCTTTAGTTGATACCGGAAGTCAAGTAACCTTAATGAAAGAAAGTGTATGGAATCAATTAGGCTCCCCTTCTTTAATAAATAGTGGTAATATACTAACTGGTTTTGGCCTTTCAAAAACTCATGTAATTGGTTCGTTCAACTCAACTGTTTCAATTGACAACCAAGACTTTCCTGTTAAAATTAATGTTGTCCCCAACCACTCAATGAACTTTGATATTATTATTGGTTGTAATCTAATTAAACAAGCTAATTTGACTATCACCCCTGATAGTGTTATGTTTTCTAAGCTACAAATCGAAGTATCCGACGCTTCTCCACAACCATTTGTTTTCGCAATTACTGACGACATTCCTAAATTTGATATTGGCTCTGAAATTCCAAAACAAACTCGTAATGATGTTGAGGCATTACTCATATGTTATAGGCCGAATAAAATTAAAACGACGGATATTGAGTTAAGCATTACCGTGACGGACGACAAACCAATTTATCATTCTCCAAGACGGTTACCTTTTACTGAACGTGATATAGTAGATAAACAAATAGATGAATGGATACAAAATGGTGTTATTGAACCATGTTCATCTGCTTATGCTAGCCAAGTCCTAGTAGTCCGCAAAAAAGACGGCAGTCCACGAGTCTGCATTGATTTTCGAAAATTAAATCGTGTGTTAGTTAAGGATCACTATCCTCTGCCCTCATTGAGGATATTTTAGATAAACTTCAGGGATACTAGAGTTTTCAGTACCATTGATTTACGTAATGGTTTTTTCCATGTGCCTGTTAACAAACAGAGTCGCCCATATACCTCCTTTGTAACACAAAATGGTCAATTTCAGTTCCTTAAAATGCCTTTCGGACTCTCTACATGCCCTTCAACGTTTCAACGTTTTATCAATACAGTTTTTCGTGACTTAGTTGTTCAAGGAATTGTTCTTCCTTACATGGATGATATAGTTATCCTTGCTAAAAATGAATCTGAGGCTATTGAGAGACTCAAAAAAAGTTCTTCAAGTGTCCAGTGATTACGGATTGGAAATAAATTTTGATAAATGTCAATTTCTGCATAGGAAAATTGAATTTTTAGGCCATATTATTGAAAATAATAAACTTTTTCCTTCCCCTTCTAAAACTAAATCAGTTGTCAATTACCCCGAACCAAAAACAACTAAAGAAGTTCAACGTTTTTTAGGTCTCACTGGATATTTTCGTAAATTTATCCCTGCTTATTCTGTAATTGCTAAGCCACTTAGTGATCTTTTTACGTAAAGATACTCCTTTCAATTTTGATGTAAAACAAAAAGCTTCCTTTGACGAGTTAAAACGTTTGCTCTGTCAGAAACCTGTCTTAGGTATATATCGACAAAATTGTGAAACCGAAATACATACTGATGCATCAATCGACGGACTTTGCTGCTGTTTTATTACAAAGATTCCCGATGATAATTCCTTACATCCTATATATTACATGTCTAGAAAAACGTCCGAAACGGAGAGAAAAATATACCAGCTACGAATTCGAAGTTTTAGCAATCATAGAAGCTCTCAAAAATTTAAAGTGTACATTTTAGGAACGCCTTTCAAAATAATTACTGATTGTAATGCATTTACAAAAAACTATGAGTAAGAAAGATCTAAACACACGAATCGCGCGTTGGGCCCTGAATTTACAAGATTATGATTACACCATTTTACATCGCTCTGGCTCACAAATGGCCCATGTCGACGCTTTAAGTAGAATACAGGTTTTAACAAACCAGTGTAATGATTCTATTGTGCATAGGATAAAAGAATCTCAAGAGCTGGACCCACACATTCTTTCCATAAAAAAACTCTTCTTCAAAATGGTCCATATGATAACTACTGTATTAAAAATAATATACTATATAAATTTATTGACGGTGCCGAAGTCCTTGTTATTCCCGACGAGATGCAGCATCACTTTATCAAAAATGCTCACGACAAAGGACATTTTTCAGTTAAAAGAACTCTAGAACATATAAAAAATAAATATTTTATACCGCAACTTCAATCCAAAATTGAAAAATATATTTCTAATTGTGTAACATGTATATTGAAAAATAAAAAGTCTGGTAAACAAGAAGGATTTCTCCATCCTCTTGTCAAAGATGATATACCACTAAATACATACCATATCGATCATCTTGGTCCTTTAGCAACTTCAAGTAAAAACTACAAATTCATTTTAGCTGTCATTGACTCTTTCACTAAATTTGTTTGGTTATACCCCACAAAAACTACATCTACTTCTGAGGTAATAAAAAATTAGACATTCAAAAAACTACATTTGGAAATCCTCGTTTTCTTATCACTGATCGTGGAACTACTTTCACTTCTGACGAATTCCACACTTATTGTTCGGAACAAAAATTACACTTCACCATATTACTACAGGTTTGCCACGTGCTAATGGTCAAGTAGAACGCATTAATCGAACAATTATTCCTGTCTTATCTAAGATGTCAGAAGACGATCCCACGAAATGGTTCAAACATGTTCCTTCACTACAAGAAGTCTTAAACTCAACATTCCAACGAAGCATTAACACCACTCCTTTTGAATTACTCTTTGGAACACAAATCAATAACAAGACTGATTTGCGCATTCAACAATTAATCGACGAACAACTACAACTCGAATTTAATGAAAACAGAGAACTCCTACGTAAAGCGGCAAAAACGCAAATACTTAAAGTGCAAAATGAAAACAAAAAGTCTTATAATCTTCGACGAAAATCTCCTTATTTATACAGTGTTAAGGACTTAGTTGCTATTAAAAACGCAACAAGGACCTGGACAAAAACTCTGCAATAAATTTATCGGTCCATATAAAATAACACAAGTAAAACCTAACGATACCTACAACGTCGAAAAATGTGGAAATTTTGATGGTCCAACCAAAACAAGTACTTGTGCCGAATACTTGAAACCATGGCCTAACAAATGAATGTTACATTACGAACGCAAACTTTTATTTTAACATTTTTTTCGACATTATCACCATACTCAAGATTGCTTTGTATTGTTTGTCTTCTTTCCATCTGTATACCTATTTTTTTATTCTTTATTATTAGTTTTGATTTTCTGATACATATTTGTCTGTTTTAATAATTGTTTTATTTGTAAGTTTATTTCCTCTAGCTTTTCAGTTTTATTTCATGAAATTTTTGAAATACACTGTATTTTACATGCGAGGACGCATGCTTGGTCATGATGGCCGATGTAGGAATGGATGTACCCATATCGTATCCCTCCTATATTCATTAATGACGTAATGCCAAGAGAGCGCCACCTATCTGACAAGGCGGTTTCGAGGATAACGAGTAAACCAGACTGGAATAGAACGATTGCGAGGGAGACGACCGAGAGAAGCGACGGCGATGAGACGATGACAAGGGCGCTGGAACGAAACGCCTCGTGGAATCCAACGATCTAATGATGTTTCGATTACTTTTACTAACTTTTAGCCCTCTCTTGTAAATAATTCCCCTTAATAAATGTATATTTAACTCAATCTGGCCGTTGTCACTCTCTCTCTCTCTCTCTCTCTCTCTCCACTCTCTCTCTCTCTCTCTCTCTATATATATATATATATATATATATATATATATATATATATGAAGGAAAAATAAAGAATACACCAAAAAGCATGAACAAATAAATAACTGAAACAAAATGCACGAACCACATAACCATAAATAACATAATCAAAATATAAGAGTAACAATTAAAAAAGGTAATCTTAAAAGGAATCTAGAGAGTCAAAAAGCAATTTCGAACTTAGTAGCAAATAAGTGGGGGTTAAATTAGTTTGATGGCACCAAAGAATATATATCCCTTGAATATTTAACTTTACTTTCTTTCAATAAATCTGCCAAAGGCTAAGTATTTTATAATATTTTATTACATATCATTTTTGCTATTTATAGGTCTTTCCTACAACTAATGCTAAGTGATGTATCACTAATTTAATAATTATAAAATCAATTAGTTAAAAAGTATAGTTTCGCGCTCAAGGTTAAAATTAATGCAGGTCACTTAAGAGAAAACACGTTTAAGCTCGATCCACTTAATTTTAATGGACTTTCGAAAATTTCTTCATTATTATATATTTACTTCATTTAAATTTCAATTAACACCTGGCAGAAAAAAAACCCGTTTCCTTTTCCTAAAAGAATATTTTCCACCGCCTATTATCAAAAGCAATATCAAGTGATAGCTATATCACAGCATTCGCTCTTTCTTTCTCTAACCTCATTACCAGAATAATAAGCACTTTAAAATCTGAAACCCGTTTAATTTCCTGTTCATACAAAAGATTACTCTTGGGGCTCTCTCTCTCTCTCTCTGTTGGCTGTTTTAAATTACCTCATCCACCGACAACACATCCAGAGAATTTCAGATCAGTTCTCGTTGAGTGTATTAATTTACTCTACTTCAATTAACTTCCTCTGCGAATCAAATGACCAGAAAACAAGAGTTAGTGGATAATGCATTTGGAGTGTCTGGAGTGCTGAAAAACTATTATGATTCTGGAAAAGGAAGAAAAGATGACGAATTCTAACTTGTGCAGGATGATTTGATTAACAATTAACAAATTTTGTATGAGTAAGATTTGTTCTTAAGAATACTACTCTATGTAAAAAGTTGGTACGAAAATTTATGAATGTTTAACTTTTCAAATTAAATTTTTCATTGATTAGGTAATTAAAGTATACTAATACGATCAGACAACTTGTGTGTAGAATATCATACTAAAACATAATAAATATTTTTAGGGGTTAAAATCAATAAATATTAATATTTAATCACTCACAACACAACTGAAAATAAATTATCTAAATTTTACAAAAATCTCAAATGTAAGTGAAATTTTAGCAATATTTTTGAAACACTTCAAGGCAAAAATAAGGTAAGCAATAAAGTAATAAACTTATATCGGTAAAAATGTTACTAAAACAAATTAGATGCATTTATCTCGAGGATGTAATAAAACTTTAACGTTTTACTAAATCATAAACATTTTGGAGCTGATCCAATACATATGATAACAAATGTGACATTTAAGAAGTTGTTATTAAATAACAAGCCATAACTCCAAAAATATTCATACAGTAAGAATTTTTTCACTACATTCTCTAAAAATAGTTAAAAAATACCAGGAGTACACAGTTTTTTTAAAAAATAGATTCATAATATTTTGAGTTGTCGGATTCACCGTGATAGATTCTGAACAATCTAACTTCCAACACTTTGGACAGAATAAACCCCCTTTCGACTTTTCTAATCTGTGGTGTTAATGAATGTGACTTTTATTTTAAGCACAAGTTTACAGTAGGTTCTGAATATTACGGCCATTTACATAACACAGGTTTCACAGTATCGTTGCATTAACCACCAAATATTTTTAAAATATCACTGGCATATCACGGACAATGCCTACTGCTTGCGGTAGCCACGTCACGCGCAATAAAATCCATTTCACTGTCGACGGGATCTCGTACAAATGGTGTTTCACACAAAAATGCCCCTTCCCTTTTCCCAGAAAAATAAACCCAAGGATGATAAATCCGTCTGACTGACAGACCCCGAGCTGGTTTTCTTCCGTAGAATATAGGCCTAGCTCGGCGACCGTTTTCGCTACTAGCTCTTGATGTGTAAAACGATTATTCTCGTCACTAGTAAGTCAACTCGTACACTGATGACAGCGGGAGTGGTCACAGAGCTATACGCTGGTAGGACACCCACAACGCCCTCTACATACATATGCGTACATACTGCCCTTTGGAATCGGTTTCCTGACGTATTCACCTATTTCCTCACGAATATTGAACAATAAGTTGTGAATCCGCCTGTATATATGTATGTATATATATATATATATATATATATATATATATATATATATATATATATATAACACAAAAGGGGGTAAGGTTGGCTGGCCTCAAAACATATTCAACCCCACTTTTATATAAATTTATTTATATAATATCTGTCCTAAGTCAGCAATGTTTATAATACTGTATATCTTGCAATTTCAATTTTTTATTGAATAATATAGATATATATTTGGGGGCTGGGGAGTGTCTATATGTCGGAAGCAATTCCAAATAATTACATTGAAATTTTTTTCAAGGGAATTTCTTTCATTTATGATGGACTTAAACTTTCCTAGACAGCACGGGGTATTTAATTCTTATAGTTTACCAGTCTAACGGGAAATACCATTTTAGACACAACTTCATCCATTGAAAAACTGCCACGATAGAGTATTCCAAAATGACATATTGTAAGATTGCATCGTACATCAATTCAGACAAATTAGTTTATTATAAAGATCGAAAATCATATAATTATAGAAGATACTGCTTTAAAATGAGGAACTAAAATTTATATATATGTAATATTTCTATAATATTTCAGGAGATCGGTAAAACTAATTGTAAGACGTGGCGAGTGGATGTTGTTATTGTAGCGAACTCAAGGATAGTGCGTGGCCCGTGGTGAGTGATTCTTGTATGTTGATGCATTTCCTATGGAAATATCGAGACGAGACAGTCTAGAAAATTAGTAAATCCAATTTATTAAAACACCTAGGCATGTTAATTACAATGAACATGGACGACACAACACGGACAAAGAAACTACAACACACAACACAAAGCAGTCGGCTACATGACTACAGAGAAACGAGCGAAGAGAGAGATAGATATTTCCAGAGACATCGGTTTTTATAGACGACGGTGAAGACCACGTGGCAGTTTTGCAATAAGAGCTCTGATTGGTTACAATGGGTGGGAAAGGGATTTATGATGTAATAATAATTGTCGATGATTAAGATCAAGGTGTTACTTTTGAACCTAAGAATTGAAGATTATTTGAATATTATTAAAAAAAGTGAATTAAAAGGATGCTAGGGGGAATTATTACATATATATATATCTACATTAGGGTCCAGAACCTGGCAATAACTTATTTATTGCACTCAGATTCAAGTGAAATTTTTAGGTAAGTTACCTCTATTTTGTAATGGATTTAGATATTCCTATCCATTAATTTCAATAGGTTTTTGCTCGGTATTATTTATATAAAGGGGGAAGGTTGGCTGGCCAAAAAACCTGTTCAACCCCCCTTTTATATTATTTATATATTAGCTGTCCTAAGTCTGCAGTGTTTATAATACTGCAGCATCCATTATATAATTTTTAATCTAGTGCCCTTCATTTGTATGTGCTCTTTACTGTCTCTCTGTGTTTTTTTCGAATGGGATTGGTGAATGTTTATCACTTGTCTGTAGAGAATTAGACTATATATATATATATACATATATATATATATACATATATATATATATATATATATATATATATATATATATATATATATAATATATATGTATATATGTATATATATATACATATATATATACATATATATATACATATATATACATATATGTATAAATATATATATATATATATATATATATATATATATATATATATATATATATATATATATATATATTTATACATACTTTTTTAAACATATGATATTATTTATCAGTATTAGTCATAAATAAATTCTTATAAAATAATAAGACTTGATTAAAAGCTTATCATGTAGGGGAAAAAATGCGATCTTATATTGTGTGACTCCACGGAATCTTCGATAATTTAAAAACATATTTAAAAAGTTGGACAAAAATCTGGTTTAAATTAAAATACTATTTTTGAGTGTGTGTATGTTGTCCTTACCGTCTCATTTCAGTTCTAAAAGTTTTGCTCCCCCATAACCTAAATACTTAAAAAAAAAAAAATGAAAAATCATCTAAAATACCGACTAAGCTATTATAATTCCCTTTGCATTATATAAACTATATATATATACATGCTAAAATGTATTCATTACTGTTGTATTCAAATATAAGTATGAAATGCATACCAATTGAAATAAAATTCAGTATATAATAAACTTCAGTATTAATAAGTGCGTGGGGAGAGTCAGAAAACACATACTTGTGGAAAAGGAAGTACATGGAATTATTCGCATCATCTGTTTCTTTATTGATATTGTTCTTAGAAATTGATACTGTATAAAACTGCACAGAAAAGAAAGCCAAAAACACAAAGAAAACTAACCTTATGATTCATCTTGTATAACTAGGTCACCAGTTGATGAAAAAACATTATAAGGAGCCGTGAAAGAGAGAAAATGCATTTTTGAACACTTTTCACAGGTAGACTGCTAGACGAAATATAGGAAATATCACAGAAAGTAAGGAGGAAAAGATTAAAGAAAAAGAAAGAGGATGGGTTTAAAAGAAATCAAATCTGATAAAAATGCAGGCGAGTTCTGAAATAAAAGAGTGAATGGGAAGAATAACATGATGGGTAAGAGAAAAGGGAAGAAATTTGTTTTTTGGAAAGTTTTTGAGAGTAGTTGGATTTCCTTTTTAACTTATAAGAACCACTTTGAAACTGCATACGGAGTATTTCAGCAAAAGCCATTTCAGCAAATTTGGGGCTTGTGATGTCTGCTGAAAGTTCTGAAGACACTTGGAAACTATTATTTTCTTAAAAAAAGTAGGAATGAAACAAGATTTAGAATTTTAAGGACACGTGGGTTTTGCATATTCTATTTTTACAGAAAACTTATTTTGAAGTAATCAATTAAGGTAACTCTGAAATACGGAGAAAGAAGAAAAGTTAAACTATATCCATTTCTTTTTTGTATATTTATGCATTCTGTTCTTCAACTTGTTTTTAGTTCCTTTTATGTTTTCTCCATAATTATTAAAATTTTGTTGATAATAATTCAATTTTTGATAAGTATTCAATCGAAATCTAATGCATTAACACCATAAGTTGTCAATTTCTTTGCCCAAAATGTTCCAAAAAGTGCCCATTTTCTTATTGAATATAACAATTCGCGTAATACTTAAAACAATGCGAAAATGGAAAAACTTAATCTTAAAATTTTCACACTATTTTTTTTTTTTTTTTTTGTTTTACGTTCAACAAAAACTAAAAGCCCCTAAATGTTTGCTTTTTATAAATACACTCGACATGCTATAAAGAATGCTTCATATGTATTAAAAGAATTTATCTCATACTTAGAAAAAAAATATGTCTGTCTGTACGTCTTTCTGAAACAGTTGAACATTTTGTGTGTGTGTGCATATATTTATGTACCCACATGCTCTGCAAAATTATTACATAAAGTGGAAATTTTTTGTGTCTCCGTTCTGAATCTGAAACATTTTACCTCCTTTCGTTCAGTTCATGGAATCGATAAAAAATATCGACTAGGATTTCAGTCAAAAGTTGTTTAATTACAGTGATGATTCTCAAAAGGATCCATAATTAATGCATAATAAAACTCTAAACCTGTATATTTAACTTCCATTTCAAAAATCTGCCTGTATTACCACAAAAATCGAATTGTTCAAATATTTCTTGTGTGGCAACCTTAATCATATTCATGGACTTATTTAGCACCAGGGGTTTATTGCCACCGTATCAATGATACGGCGCCCCGAAGCTACAGAGGCCCACAACATCTCTAACTACAGTCCCACTTACAGGGCATATATATATAAAAAAGGGCCCCAAAAGCATTTTGATACAGGTCCACTCAGACCTAGCTATGCTAGTGCTTGGCATACTACAGCTGCAAGGTTATCGACCCCTGTTATAAAACGCATTCAATGAATAATTAAAACTTTGAAAAAAGTAATTTTTTAACGTATTTGTCATGTTAAAAACCTAAAGAATGATACAGTGTAGTGTCCCTTGAAATGTCTTTTTTTTAAAAATAGCAATCAATGCAAAACGTAAGCTAAACAACTAGAAGGAAAAAAGAATGTGAACTTTTTCTTTACGCCAGGAAATCTTTGGATATAGTTTTTGAACGATTAATCAATAAGTGTCGAATTTCCATTTCGATGCCAAAAATTTAAGAAATAAAATAAATTTTCCTCTTGGAAGCGTCTGTCCATATCTGATGTCCTGGATAACTATGATAAATTATTGTTCCCAAGCATCCATCACTTTTGGCGAATCTTGGCAACTTTACTGTTATCCACCACATGCGGCGAGAGGTAATTTTTCACAATGAATAGAATTTTATTTTTAGAATTTTCTGCAGAATAAAATTGAAAACGAATAATTCACCACTCTGACAGTTTTCATTGCTCACAGTCAATAAAATAGAATAGCGTCAACAATGTATTTCAGCGCCATTATGCCGAATATCATAGTGAAGGACAATATTTCTATAACAATAGAAGCTATTAATAAAAAAAAATTAGGATTGGTTCTTAATCATCAGTCTAAAAATTTTAAGACTAATATATATAAAAGAAAAACTTTATTGTTGCAGAAGTAATGATTTATTGGGTTATAATTATTTATTTGATTTATGTCAGTCGATAAAAAGAAATATTATAAGATTATACCAACAACGTTTTTTCAACATGTGGATCAATACGAGCAAAATAATAAAAAATATGATTAAAATACGCATATAAATAAAAAAATATTTTTTTTAAAAATGCGCTTAAAGAACTTTATAAGGTCGAATGTTATGAAAGTAGAAAAACCATAATGCTTTGTTTTAATTACATTTCTGTGGTTTAGCACTTTTAAGAAGTTGAGGGTTTCATGAAGTGTCATAAACACTTAAATAAGTATTAATAGTTGTATATTTTACAAGATCAACACATCAATCCGGTAAATCCTTAAGTTATGGCGATTTAAAGAGCCAAAATTAAGTATTCTTTAGAGCGAGAGGGTTTTAAGATTGACCCATTGAGGTTGAACACATATTTTTGGTTTATTATTTTATTGGATACAACAATCTTTTGGTTTTATAAAACATTTATTACATTGATTCTACGTTACACACATAGAGGTAGAGTTATAATAAATTACGCAAAATCAGAAAAACTTCAATCGGAAAATTAAGAGGACCGCGGACCCTTTGAACAATTACTTTTCTTTAATTTATGTATTTAAAAACTATATTTTAGCATTTTGTATCATGATTATATTCAAGAAAATTATTATAAGAGATGAAATTTTTCACACATTATTCATGCAATTTTAAAAATTTAAATTTTTTGAAGAAAAATTGGAAAATTTTAGAATTTTACTCCTTTTGCAATTATTAATTTGTTTGTCCTGAAATGTTTTTGAAATATTTTTAATATTGTTTTAAGCAACTTAAGGGGAAAATTTTACAATAGTTTACTTAGTTTTGGAGAAAAAAATTAAATTTTGATATGCATGCTAAAATTCAATGAAAAAGCCAATATCTTCCACATTTAGTCTATTTAAATATGTATTCAATTTACGCAAAATGGAACCCTAATTTTGTTACATGCTTTACATATAACACAAGAAAAAAATGGAAGTGGTTGGTAAATAATTGTGGAACGAGTAGCATTTTGAATGAATTAATGTATTGAAGAAACACTAATTGAGAAAAACCCCTTTAAAGTTTATGATTTTGAAAAAAAAATAATTGTAATAAGCTTAAATAAACTTAAAATACCACTTTAAGACATTACAACATACATTTTTCTTTGAAATAATTGCCTTTTCGTATATTTTCAATCCATGCATTTTTATGAATGATCACTTTTTAGAAAGTGCAAGGAAATTCAAGAAACATGTAAAAAAAAATTCTATCACGACAGGAATTTTAGTTTTTTTCTTCATGTAATATGGAAGTATTATATTTATATGAAAAAGATTTGAGGAATAAGAACTGTAATTATGAAATTATTAATATAAAATACCTTAATTCAAAACTTTTACATGCACACATTTCACAAAGAAAACATTTACATTCTTGTATTGCCTTGGTAATATCCAGCTTTATATATTACACTTTTTTATAGTTATCATTTCTCTTTTTGATATAGATATTTTTTTTATCAAAATGCTTCTTTTAGTTTTCCTTTTTAAAAAAAGGGGGCGTGGTAGAATTGCCTAATTTGTTAATTTACATTTTTCAAATGAAGCTTTATCCAAATTCTAACGTTCCAAATGCAACAGCGATATATCAATACGAAAAATAATAATTTAAAAAATAAGATTAATTATAAATTAAAAAACGATAGTTTGGTCACTTGGAGGGGTACCGAGTCGCCTTAATCTGCCAGAAATGGGCATTTAAATTGTTCAAAATCTATCATGGTGAGTCTTATAACTTAAAATACTATGAATATATTTCTGTGAATTTTTTACACCTGATATTTCTATTATATTCTAAGGAATATAATGAAATAATTCTTACTGTATGAATAGTTTTTGAGTTATGGACTGTTATTTCAACAACAGCCTCGTAAATATGTCACATTTTTTACAATATTTATTCGATCAGCTCTAAAATGTTTATATTTTAATAAAACATTAAAACTTTAGTACATTCCCTAGATCAGGGGTGTCCAATCATTGGGCCGGGGGCCGCATGTGGCCCTCCTTGAATAATTAGCAGCCCGCGAGATTATTTATAACTTCACAAATTTCGACTATTTTGTACAATATTTTTTGTTAAGAGTTTTTTTTTTGTAAAAAATAAATCCCATAATGCTCTTTTTTTTCTAACTTGAGATTTATCAAACATAAATCGTGCTCAAACTTAACGCACGAAATTCTGCAACGTTAATTATAATACGCAAATTCACACGCATTGAGATGGACTTGAAAAAACTAAGTGAAAGAATTGAGAAACAGATATCTCACGAATATTAAATAAATTAAGCATTATTTGATCATTGAATTATTACTAATACATTATCTATATTTGTATACATGAAAAACAATGAAAACAATTATAAAATATCAGTCTGTTTAAAACTTTCACTTCAACAAATGTTTGTAATGAATCCAAATCTAATATAAAGATATATATTTTTATATGCGGCCCGCAGGATTATAAAGTTCCTCCGAAGTAGCCCACGAGGTCATTTGGGCCACCCCTGCTCTAGATAAATGCATCTACTTTTTTTTTCATAATACTTTTACTGATATAAGTTCATTACTTTTTTTCTGTAATCGCTTGGAAGATTTTTAAAAATATTGCTAAAATTTACCTTAAAATTTTGATTTTTTGTAAAATTTAGATAAAGTTTTTTTAAATAGTGTTAGCTAAGTATTAAAATTTGTTGATATTGATCCTTAAAAAGTATTTATAATGTTTTAGTATGCTATTCAAAAAAGAAAAATTCTCTAAACTTGTTCGGGTGCCTTTTACCTTTTAAAATGCTTGTGTATGTTTAGCGTTAATTCATCCTTCCTTTCGTTAATTTAATTAACTAGTTTAATGATAATGATCCATCATTATATAGTTGTAATATTTCTTCTCTGAGTGACAAAGCAAATAATTAGTACATTAACAAAATACATTAGTTAACATTATTTTTTAGTCCAAAATCTACTTTAAAAGCATCGCCCTATTTTTACAGTAACATAACTAATGTTTACTGTGTCGAAGCAATTATTAAATTTACCTATTCAAAATTAATCAAGTTACGTTACTGCTCTAATTTATAGCTCTGCATTAAGAGTAATATACATGTAGAGTTTTTAACTCCAAGTTCGGAAAATATTTTTTCATACAATTTTCCGGGACTTCTTCCCTATACTCCTTACATAAGAAAACATTTGTTCACAAAATAATTTACCATACTTACTCAAATCTATGCCACCATTGATTCTAAGCCGAATCCCAAATGTTGAAAACGTTTCTGAATAATTATCTATATGTTTTTTGAAAAGAAAAATAATAAATAAATAAATAAATATGTACAAGGTTCATCATTATCTGAAACTTAAAAAAATTTAAAAGTATTTTTAATGCGGTATAATAAGAATATATTTATAACGCCAGCATATTAAAAACTTTCAAATACATACATGAACATATAGTTACCCTAATCATCAGTAACATGTCCCGAAAATTAATCGTCCCTCTAATTGAAACAATTGACTTCGGCATTGGTGCAGCTGTCCCCATTTTCACACACGATATTGTCTTCCGTGCCATCCAAGGCATTTGTTGTGCAACATTTTTTAAAAGAAATGAGATGAAAGTATATATATATATATATATATATATATATATATATATATATATATATATATATATATATATATATATATTCCAGGTGTCCACAATTAAACGACCCTACTTTAAAATTTTCTACAAACGAAACTATTGTTCAGAAAGTTGTAAAATGTTGTGTACAACATAAAGAAGGAATGTGGGAATTTGTTTGAGCAAATAAAAAAAATAGTTCAAAATTTCGCCACTAGAGGGCGCTTTTGAATGAAGGCCATCCACAGGAGACGGTAACACAATAACTGATACTCATTAAAAAACACAATCTCTAAAATGAACCGCAAAGTTTAATTAAACTTCTTCGATGACTAATTTTCAAAGGATTTACACGAAGGAAGACGAAAATATGCAAATTTTTTCGACATCACACAGCAACTGTTATAAAAGCAATAAACTTTCATGGAAGATTAGTTTATTTTCATTGTGCTCGGTATTGCTAATCAGAATGACATTATGTTTACCAGATCGAGCGTTGTTTGTAAAGTTATTCTATCAAAACGATAATTCTGCAAAAGTTGCTCTACTGAAATTTCGGACATTAAAGGGGTTGCGAAAAGGTCCATTCACTGCTCAAAATCTTCGATTGATGGTAACCAAATTTGAAGAAACAGGATCGTTGAATTTTCGTTCTGGAAGAGGAAAAAAACCTGTTTCTGCGGAAGCAATAGAGAAAGTAGCACTTCAGGTGGAAGAGGACAAATCATCCAATGTGCTGTTTAGTACAAGTGTTCGCCGTGTGGCAGAAGCATTGGATTTGCCTCGTTCAACTGTCCAGAAGATCATGCGAAACATCCTCCGTTACTATCCATACAAGCTTCAATTTGAGCAGGAATTGCTTCCACATGATTTCGAGACTTGACATCTGTTCTCACTGCAGTTTCTTGCTCGTTTGGAAGTTGATCCAGAATGGCCTTGGAATATCCTCTGGACAGACGAAGCCCACTTTCATTTGGACGGTTCGGGGAAAACGCACAACTGCCGAATTTGGGAAACAGACAATCCGCATTCCACCTTACGAGTTCCGCTACACTCACCAAAAGTAACGGTGTGGTGTGGGTTTTCCGCGTCTTTTATTCTTGGCCCGTATTTTTTCTAGGAATTAGGTGCTGGAGGTCCAGTAACATGTTCTATCACTGGACAGCGATATGCATCGTTATTACGGAATAAAATTATTCCAGATCTGCAAGCACGTCAGTGCCATTCACGCATAATTTTTATTCAAGATGGAGCTCCTCCACACATTAAACGTTATGTTACGGACGTTCCCAAACATCACTTCACAGAAGAACGTGTGATCAGCCACCAATTTCGTCATCTGTGGCCTCCCCGATCGCCTGACCTCAATCCATGCGATTTTTGGCTTTGGGGCCATTTAAAACAGCTGGAAAGTTGTGATCAATCAAAAACTTTACCTGATCTCAAAGACAGTATTTCACGATATGTTCTTAACATTTCCCAGAACACACTGCGGTCAACGGTGGAACATGCTATCTTAAGATTTCAAATAGTAGCTGAAAACGATGGTCATCATGTTGAGCATTTATTGTTGTAACAAAATTTGTAAACTGTTATTAATGTATGCTAAATATAATCTCCATTAAAAACGCCCTCTAGTGGTGAAATTTTGAACTAATTATTTTATTCGCTCAAACAAATTCCCATCCCTTCTTTATGTTGTACACAACATTTTACAACTTTCTGAACAATAGTTTCGTCTGTAGACAATTTTGAAGTAGGGTCGTTTAATTGTGGACACCTGGTATATACACATCCGGGCAAGAAGTTAAAAATATTATTCAATCTACATAAGGCAATATTGATACTTCTATTATAGTTAAGAATAGTATGGACATTATTAAGTATATGCATGGTAAAAAAATTATTTCTATTTATACCTATGATTTTGAAAACTTATTTAACTCCATTGATATAGAGGACATGTTTAAGATTCTTAAAGTAGCATATAGCAAATATTTTTTTGAATAAGATAATAAAATTTGATAAATATATTTCTATTATTGAATAAGTATTAAAAGAAATTTATATTTTCCATAATAATGCTCATTATCAGCAAATTAAAGGATTACAACAAGGTGGACCAGCTATCAACTGCTTAGCAAATATTTACCGGCATTTTTATGAAAATGAAAGTATTAGTAATGATTCTTGTTACTTTTTAGATACATAGATGACTTAAATATTTTTAGTAATATATTCCTAAACTTTTAGTAATATTTTTAGTAATATGTTCCTAGCTTTAATTATTATCCCCATTATTTAAAATTATTAAAAACTAATTATAATAATGAGTCAGATAACTTTTTGGACCTTCAATTAAACGTTAAGAATAATTTGTTTACAAGTAATATTTTTGATAAAAGAGACTCATTTGATTTTAACATTATAAAAATGCCTTTCTGGGGTAGTAACCTACACCTATCAATTTTTAGAAATATTATCTTAAATTTTATGAAAAGAAACAATGATTTAGTTACTGATAAAATTTTAATACATAATAATTTTGTGAAATTTTGCAATAATTGTTTAGAATACAATTATCCTAGTAAATTTATCTTTTTAAATATATTTCTATTTCTAATTAAATCTAGTTTTATTTTAGTTCATTATTTTAATTAATATTTCTTCTCTCTCTCTCTATTGAGTTTATTTTTAAAAAATATATTAAATTTTTTTTTTTACGTTTAATTTAATTGCAATATAACTTTCTAGTATATAATCATCCAAGTAAATTTACTTTAATATATTTCTATTTGTTACTATCTATTTTGAACTCTGTTCTTTATCTTATTTAAAACTTCTTTTGTGTTGTTTACTTAATTATTTATTTTTGCGGTTAGTTTAATTGTAAAATAACTATCCAGATGGCGCTTCGGTTTTATCTTTCCTGCGCTGGATTTTCAATCTTTTTCGCCATTTCTCGTAGAATCTCTTTCAAGTAGGCGGACAGGATTTCTGAGTTCAGGATTTTTGTTTTACAAGTAAGTTTTTCCTAATATTTTCTATTAAAAAAGTTTTATTATTCCTCTCCTTGATAGGTTCAAGGTTCTCTTTTCTCAATTTCTTTTTTACAGTTTTGTTAGGTTCTACAACCACGTGCTGTATTAGTCTTAACTTTTCATCTTCTGTTTTTATTTCTATTATGTCAAAAATTTCTGCTGTACGAGGAAGGTGGATCCATAAAGCATTGCTAACCCTAATTCGCTGGCCTAATTCAGCGACAACTTTAGAAATCATTATAGGTCTCCAGTTTAGTCCTATGACTTTTTGTATCTACTTTTGTTGTGTTTGCTGAATTAAAATTTCTTACTCTTTAGTACTGTGGGTTCTAGTTATTCTTCACTTTTATTTTATTATACTATATATATTGAGTGAGTGCGCGAGGGAAAATTAAAGTCGCACTGTTCAGCTACACGATGGTTTTTGGCGACGGACCATGTAATTTTGAACCATGGTCAAGTGACATGGATAACACCTGAGCAGGCACCCCTTCTTCTATCTATTACACCACATCAAATGGAGGACGGTTCAGCTCTCGATAGATTTAACATGCATCGCTTACTTACATGGCGGGTCTTTAGTGGTACTGGTCTCGAACTCATGACATGCCTGTCATGATCCGATACTTTGAACTCTGGGCTACCGCAGCACCTAAAAATATTGAAGCTGAGCACTTGCAAGCAAAATATGTATTATTTTGCTTACGCCATTGACGTATGTTTGTTCCATTCTTGTCAAATTTTCAGTGGCCACTACTCAGCTTCTGTTTTTTCCTACATCTAAAATTGCCTCCCTTTTGATACTTGTGCCTTTGAGTTCGTCTTGATGCTATTACCCATATATTCGATGTTTAGGTGAGTAAAAGAAAAAAAAAATACGTATACAAAAAAAATTCTGAAATACGTGCAGACAGCGATGTTAGACTTCAATTCTGAGCCACACCCTATTTTCAATATCATTAACATTGGAAAAATATATTGCGGCTTAGATTCAAGTAAATACGGTAAAGCCAAAAACGGAAAGTAGATCTCCTGCAGCTTTCTTCAAACAAATAAGTCACTCCAGCATTGACATCCATCAAATTAAAATAGCTCTCGATTTATTTCGTTAGCTCATCCAGATTTTTTCGTTGTGCCGAAACTTTTCCCGTAATTCTGAAGTTTTTTGTTGGCTCAATAAATTCTACTTTGAAACAAGAACTTCTATCCATCCAAAAGAATAGAATGTTATTGAGAATTGTAAAGTGTGCAATAGGTTGCCGACGCCTAGCATAAGTGAAAGCGCGCAAAAAGTGTTTCAAAATCAGAAAGAGAAACACACTCTAGCTTACTGTAAAGCAATAAACGTACAAAATATTTTATTAGATTAAGAAGTAACTAAATGTGCATTGCAGAAAATAACTCACCTAAAAGACAAAAAATTGCAAGAACACCTTCCGACTTAACTTCATACCCATCTGCGACTTAATTTAAACTGACACCGTAAAATTATTTCGTCAGTAAAAGTGAAAGTTTATTTTTTTCCATTTAATCATATCATTCTAAGAAAAAAAGTGAAAAACTTTTGCAAGTCGCCTTGAAAAGTAATTTAATATTTGTTTCTTTTCCTAGCTGTATATATTTCTTTCAAAAAAAAATGCTATTTTTTTTCTTTTTTCTTTTAAACAGAAACCGTGATTCTCTATGAAATTTTAAAAAAAATGAGTCGTTAAAATAAGAAACAATTTAATTAAATTATTGTGGTTTTTATTTTTAATTAATTATTGCAATAAGTAAAGTGAAATGGTTAAAATGTCTGTTTTGGAAAAATAAATCTGAAATGGTTGACTTGATATTTACAGTGTATTGTTTCATTCTTAAATACTTTTATCAAAGTTTTTCTTTCTATCTCTCTCTTTGTTATCGGAAACAAACAGTTTATAATTACATTTTCCATTAAACAAATTAAAGTTAAGCTTTTATGTTATTTTGTAGTTTTGATTCAGATTGAATGAAAAAAAAAAAAACTAATCCGCTTTAAATATCCTTTAAATTTTTTTAAATAAATATTTTACTGATTTATAAAGTTATTGTTTGTGATATCTGAATAAGATACTTTAATGAGTAAAAATAGAAACACATTTTTGAAAGAAGTAAAGAATAACTAAATAAAATATATTTAAAAGAAATACAGAAAAATGTAATTTTACATGAAACACACACACACACACACATATTTAATTTTAATTACTACATTTTTTTCTACTTTTCGCAATTCCATCATATAGTTCACTGATCTGAAAGTCCTTACTTATGAATAATGTTTTTTTTCTAAATCAAAAACTGCATGGATTTAGAAAATGAAATAAATACATTTTTTTAGTTAATTACTTAGCGATGAAGTACTTTAATATTAAAAAGAAGCAACAGAAATACTATTAAATGTAATTATTTTAATTGAGGTTAATCAACGCATTTTAAAAGTTCAATTAAAAGAACCAAGTTAAGGTAAAAATTAGTGTTAATGAATTATTAAAAAATCATGATTTTTTTCCCTGCTGATATATATAATGCAAAAATGATCGGGGTTATTTTTATTTATTTTTTATTTGAGTTATTAATCCCTTCAGTGCCGCTCTCGTATATATGTATCTCGCTCAAATGGAACATTATGTGTCCCGGATGTATATATCCGTCTTGCTCAACCGGTTCGTTATGTCTTTCGGCTGCATGTATCCCTCTCGCTAAACCAGAGCGTTATGCGTCCCGGAAGAACATATCCATCCTTCCGAAATACGATTTTTTTCTTTGCGTGGCAATCAGAAAAAATATTCTTAAGGCTTTGGAATGTAATAAAATGACTTTCACTGTTCGCAAAGGATTTACATATTTTAGAGAAAAATGTGCTTATTTATGCCCAGTGGCGCAACGGAAAATAATTGGGCAACCCACTAGGTCAGGTTATGGGGCCCCTAGCCAGATTTTATATAAAGGATTGCAAAAAAATAGCATAATGTATTTTTACGCATCACTAAAGATATTTAAATATTAATCTTGTAACTGAATACAAAATAAACCTGAGTCTGACTAAACGAGGTAAATAACATTAAATAGTATTTATAGTATTTATTAAAATAAAAATTTACCAACAATCGATAGATAACCTGATAGCTTAAATAAAACAATGCACTAAGAAAGGCACGAAAACTGGGGTTGCGGGGTGTACGTTACACCACTTTTTATGCCTTTTCATTCCGCCCAATACACCGTATACGCACACCTACTTGAAAAACAGTGGGGCTGAGGAGCGGTAGTTAAGGCTTAAGGAATGTCGTGACAGCCTAGTTGTCATGGTCAGGAACTTATGATTAGCATTCCGGGTTCAAGTCTCGAAGCCATTGAAGACCCACCATGTAAAAAAGGGGGGGGGGCAGACTTTTCCAGGGGCTGTTCTATTAGTCAGTGGAAAACTTAGTCTGCATATTGTCGACTAATCTTGAATAATTCAGTAAATAATTACTAACCGCTAATCTTAAAGCGGTCATCCTAAAGTGTCCTTGGCGATCCACCGGTGTATCGCGATCGACTTAATGTTCATCCATGATATAGAGGGACTGCTTCAGTTAAATTTTATGTAACTAAATATCCTTTGCGTTTATATATATATATATATATATATATATATATATATATATAAATTTTAATATTGATTTACTCTATTCCTTTGTGAATATACTGTATTTTTAATGATTTACACTATTCATTTGTGAATATACTGTGTTTTTAATGTGAACATTCGGTTTTTAGAAATTTTTAGTTTGAACTTTATTTTTTAACTTGAACTTTCGGATTTTTTAACTTGAACTTTCGGAATTTTTAACTTGAACTTTCGGATTTTTTAACTTGAACTTTCGGATTTTTAACTTGAACTTCGGATTTTTAACTTGAACTTTTTATTTAACTTGAACTTTCGGATTATTTAACTTGAACTTTCGGAATTTTTAACTTGAACTTTCGGAATTTTTAACTTGAACTTTCGGATTATTTAACTTGAACTTTCGGATTATTTAACTTGAACTTTCGGAATTTTTAACTTGAACTTTCGGATTTTTAACTTGAACTTTCGGAATTTTTAACTTGAACTTTCGGATTATTTAACTTGAACTTTCGGATTATTTAACTTGAACTTTCGGATTTTTAACTTGAACTTTTGGATTTTTAACTTGAACTTTCGGATTTTTTAACTTGAACTTTCGGATTTTTAACTTGAACTTTCGGATTTTTTAACTTGAACTTTCGGATTTTTAACTTGAACTTTTTGATTTTAGATAATTTTGATTTGAACTTTCGGATCTCAAATATTTTTTATTTGAACTTTCGGATCAGGAATTTATTTTTCTACCTTTACAACTATTTTAAAGATGTGTGCATCATCTTGGAAGTTTGAGGGTTCACTTATATTATGTACTAAATTGTTTTTAAATTTTAATATTGCAATATCTTTCGAATGTGATGGCGAATAGTTTTATTTTTCAAGTATAATGATTTAATTTTAACTTTTTAATTCTTTTTTTTTTTTCTGAAATTTGAAAATTTTCCAATTAAATTACCAAGTTGCAATAGGGGGAAGGTTGGCGCCATCAAACTAGTTTAACCCCACTTATCGGTCCTAAGTCCGGAGATTGCACTTGGATATTTTATAAATTTTTATTTTATTTTATAATTTTTTAATTTTGTTTGAAAATGATGGAACATTATCTTTTATATTCGCCATTGATATTCTGAAGTGTTTTGGTATTTTGGGATTCATATATTTCAATTTTTAAATTGATAATTGTGATTGTTTTTATATATTTAAATATATATATATATATATATATATATATATATATATATATATATCAGTTAAGAGAGATAGGTTCCAGCTACAGGTATCATTATCGTCATTAAACCATGGTTAGAAATTACAAATTCCGTCGACCATATATCTCAGGTTTTTTTACGATGTCATGTAAATAAAACTCAAATTGCCTGAGGTATCAAGAAAAACACAATAGGGCAGTGTTTCTCAAACTTTCAATACATGCAACCCAATTTTCAATCATAATTTTCGACGCGACCCCTCCATACAATAACAATGTCTTGAGTTCAATAATAACACGCCCATGGAAGTCATTAGTAATTATTAATATTGTGTGCTTAATTTAGTATTGATAAATTAATTATCAAGTACATTGTACAGTGCAGATACACTTATAAGTACATTACATTAACTGTGTATTTTTTACTTTTATCAGAATGTATTTTGTTTTGCTACCTTGCAGTATATTCGTAATTTTTTAAATCTTTTATTTTCGACCTTTCGATTGGTTCACGTCGTCCTTGAAAGGTCATCACGCCCTCCTAGGGGGCGTGCCCCACAGTTTGAGAAATACTGCAATAGGGGATATAAATATATTATAAAAACCTTCTAGAAATTATTTAATCTAGGTATGGATTTTTTCAGCTTTGCATCTTGTAATAATAGATATGGATATTTAATTCGAGAAAATAATACTTATTTGCTATTAATTTTATGTTTTTACTTCAATGGTAGCTAGATTACTCTCACACACCTCTCATAATCCTTGAAATAAAAAATAGGATTCACTTTAATTATAATAGAGTAAAAATAAAAAAAAAATTGTGATTCAGATTATAAACATACGTAAAACGTACATCTTTTTTTAACAAAAATGTAATAACAAATTCTTCAAAAATGTAAGCAAACAATAAATTTATTTAATTTGTTTGTGAATGAACAAAAGAATCTTGATATGAAATTAAAATAGAATAATTTTATTATTTTAAAGGACTGTAAATCATTTAATTCTTTTTTTTTCTTACTTCTAAGCGTAGAAAGAAAATACTTGCGATGGATTAGTTTTTATTCCACATGCTGTTGTAAGCATTTGTATTCTAAAGCTATCTCATCTCCAGTTCATGCATACGTACTAGTATACATCGTTACAAATAACACTAATTAAAGTGATTTTATTACTTTGTCCTACTTATTAGTAAAATACAATAATCAATAGGATACAGTTGAATTTCGATGTGTATACAAAATAAATTTTAAAAACAAAATAATTAATATCTTCCAAATTCTATCATGAATTCTAATTGTTTTTATTTTTTATTCATCAGGAAGCTCAATTATTTATAATTTATATTTCAAGGAGTCGTCTGCTAAAATGAAATATATATGATTTTTTTCAAATAAATATATTTTAAAATATTTATCTGAGTCTTACAGTGAAAACATTGTGTGATATATATTTTTTACTAAAAATGCATTAAAAATTGTTCCAAAATTTAATGGAAAATAAAATTTATTATTAATGCTTAAAAAACAATTTGTTTTATAAATCTAATAATAAAGCGAGAAAATAACTTTCAACATGTTGCACTGTTGCTTTTTATAAGATGCATTGCTATCCTCTGCACTGTATCATCACACTCTTTATAATGTATTTAATACTCTATATTTGGTATTTCTAACAATAAACATCTAAGCAGCCAGGTATCAACGAAAATTATCCTTATATCTCTGTTTGCATAAAATAGTTCATTACAGAATAATATTTAAATGAGCTAATGCATAATACATAATCTGTAGCATTACTGAATTATGGATTATTTCATTCATGTTTACACTTATATGCAGTATGAAGACAGCATCTCATATACTTAACACCTCATAAGAAGCATGTTGTTTATATAGAGTTTGAACAAATTACGAAAGATTATTGTATCCATCAAGTCGAAGAATTTATGCTACGGTATACTCAGAGAATCAGAAAATGTTTAGTTTTTACGTAAGAATTTCACCGACAAAGTAGAAAATAAAACTGTATGAATATATCTGCAATGGAGAACATATTCCGCATGAGGTTAATTTGCATAATCCCATATCGATCAGAGAAATCTAATGGAAGAGAGGGATTCTCCATCGAATAATTCAAATAATTTATGAATATGTGGGTTTGTTTTCCATTTTATAAATAGAAGACTATCCAGCCCTTTTAGTAGACCTTTGATGTCAAATTTTTGTGTTCCATCAACAATGGATCACCCTGCTAATTTTAAATTGAAATTTGCATATATTTGCTTTTGGAACTTCCTTTGATCTGAATAAAATCGTTTGGTACAAAAAGGTTTGGTCGACTCAATTTATTTTCTAAAAAAACTCCATTAATTTTTTAGTTACGCCTTTCTAAAGGTCTAACAAAAATATGGCCCTTGTTTCCCTAGTAAATATTATGTATGTAGAAAAGGATGCTATCCACTTTTGTACTTGAATTTTATGTAAACAGGTAACTCTAGACATATTTATTTTTGAAACACAATTTCGTTAAGGTTCCTAATGACATATTTTAAGTTAAGAAATCGTTGAATATTTTATGTACATGTTTTACTTCTTCTTTTTTTAAATGTTATGTTAATAGCTGTGTACGAAAATGTTTTCAATTTTAATTTGTTTCTCAGCCGGGTATAAAATAAAAATATACTAGCAGGTGTACACTTTTTTCGCAAGGGCGAGTTAAAAACATAATAAACGAGATATAATAATAAAAACATTAATGAAGTCAAAATTTGATTATTAATTTGAATAATTTTAAGAAATTGCAAAAAAAGCCATCTAAGGAATGAATGATTTAACAAATAAAATCACATAATAAAATAAATAAACACAGTTAAGCAACCGGGCATTTTTCTGATTCATCTGCCAGTTAGTATATGTACATATATTCTCTAAGAAAACCAAATGTGTAGGTATATATATAATATCCATGCAACTTTGGGGTCGGTTTCATTAAAAACTGTTTTTAGTGTATTTCTACGCAAGAAAAGAAACACGCCAGGTCACATTTTAAATCAATAGGTCTAATATTTCCACTTTCTCCATATCTCCGAGAGTTATTTAGTGGAAAAGTTGTTTTTAGCACATTGCTTTGAAACATGCCTGCAAAATTTCGTCTGTCGGTCTAATGCTAAAGAGAGTGAACGAGTGAGTTGCTTTTCTCTTTTATAGAAATGTGAGTTAGTAAATTTATTTATTTTAATATCTAATAAAATATTATTCAATTCAACGGCAATGATACAAAAATAGTTATTTAATGTGATATAAAATAAGAAACAAGAGAGAACAGCTAATGTCGATTCCTTTCACATAATGTTTACAGAATAGACTTACGGTAGGGAGATGTGCTGACTAGAAGCATTATTGCTCCAACAGTATTTTGAATTCTTAGTCAATATGAATAGAATAAATGAGGATGAGTTACACAGTAAATAGTCCAAAATTAAATTATTAACATTCTAACTGACATTTGTCTGATTAAAGACAAATATCCTAACAGAAGATATGCTTCATTCGAATAATTTGCATAATTTATTAGACAGAGTTCTGATTCGAGAATTGGTTACCGGTTTACTTGTGAATAACAATCAATTCACTTGGAGATTGTTCTAATTATTTGCATCATTCGATTCATTGATACCCTGCTAAGAATGGAAAGTAGCAAATGTAGAGGAAGATCATTGAAGTCAATGCTGTAAAATAAATATCAACTCATTTGCCTTTATAAGTTATGTTTTGTAAAGATTAAAATCATGAAAAAATGTTGGTTTGAAATTTTTTAAGGAACTTGGTTGAAAAAATTTTGGGGATTGATATACTTTTTTGAATTATGGCATTAAGTTTTAAGAAAGTATTAACCTGCGATCACTCGCGCAGGGTGTTCTGTGCAACCCAGAAACAAGAAAATCCTCCCATGATTCTAAAAAGAATGCGCAGAACCACGATTTTTTTCTGTATCTGCACATTTTAGGTCATTGAAACTTCAGGCCTGATGCAATCCCTCTTTCTCGAACGATTGGAATGTAATGACCATCAAAAGTTTATCTTGGGGGCTGAGAACTCACGCGAGAAGTTGAGCATATGCATACAGTCTGCTCTGAATGTTTGAAAAATGATTAAGATATTATTTTTCTACTTTCTTCTATCATTATATCATTAATTATAAAGTATATTTATTACTGGTATGTACAGTTTACTGGTTTATGAAAAAAATATAAAATTATGTGTTTTAAAATGAAAATTGTGTATGTTTAGTTTAAATTAATGTTAGTCTCATTTGTATGCAATAAATTTTATAATTTTATTTGTATAATACAAAAACCATTTTGAACTTTATAAATATGTATCATAATGACTTAATTTTGTTTTCATAATTAAATACACAAGTTAAAAGTTTGGGGTGCTCTCTACACCCCGCGAGTAACGACGGTAGCAAAAACAGGCGCTAGTGACCGCGGGTTAATCAAACAAAGGAGGAAAGGGACTCACTTATCTACTCAAACACTCATTACAATATCTTAGGGACCATTACATCCACACACTTAAAATTTGGCATGTATGTTCCTTTCATTAAGTAGAGATCCGTTAGGAAGGAATTTGGTTAAATTTGACCCCAAAGGGGTTATGAAGGGTTAAGGGGTGTTATAGATAAATTACTGTGTGTGTTTCTGAACTATTAGACTTACAGACTTGAAATTTAGTGCACTTGTTTCCTTTTTTTTAACTTGAAATCCGCTAAGAACGTGCCTCACGAAAATCGACTTGAAAAAAATTCTTCGTTTTTTTAAATAATAGACATAGACTTTAAATTTGACAAGCATATTTATTTTATTGAGTAGAGATCCTCAAAAAAGGAGTTTGTGGAAATTTACATTGAGGGTGGTATTATGGAGCATAAAAGATAATTCTATTTTAATAGTACAAACTTGTCATTTTTAAATCAAGAGGTGAGGGTTATAAAATTGTTTTTCAATAAAATCGAACGCTTAATGCTAGGGATCATATCAATAATTTATATATATATATATATATATACAGATAGCTATAGAACATAAGTATATATATTCAAGATAGGAATGACTTTCTTTGTTATTGTGGGGGCTGAGCATATACTTCGAACATATATGGTCGATTTTTGCTAATTCAAACCTACGATAATACGAACCTCTCTCTAATTCGAAGTATATGCTCAATCCTCACAATAACAAAGAAAGTCAAGAAAACGAATTGGATAAGTTGATTCCGATAAATTTGACAGAAGCCTAAGTGTCACTAATCAAACAACTCAACTTTTCCTTTCAAAATCATGTTGATGCGGACGTTCTTCAATTTTCAATTAATATAGAAAAATCTATTGGCAAAGTTTGAATGTCATAAAAGAAAAAAAAGATAACAGATTTTTCCGTCAAAAGAGATAAATTATGCACAGTATGCATTTTTTAATATATTTTTAATACAGGACTTATATAACTTCTGTGTAATAATTATGCTGTATAATATATAATTTTTAAAAGTATTTTAAAATATTTTTATGCACATGTACAAACGTTGTTTTTTTACATATTTTCAAATTGAAATGTGTTAGAAAAAATTTCTCTTAGTGTATGTTTGGGAGTTTTGTTCTACTCGTTTGATAATTCGAAGTTTTACATTGGTCGCTCCGACTTCTCGAATTATTTATAGTCGTCTATATATATATATATATATATATATATATATATATATATATATATATATATATATATATATATATATATATAATATATATATATGTATAATATATATATAATATATATATATGTATAATATATATATAATATATATATATATATATATATATATAATATATATATATATATATAATATATATATACACAAATCTTACTGACCAAAATTGAAGAAAAGATTATGATCGAGAAGTTTCATAACAAATGGCTTTACTAACTAGACAGATGTTATTCAGAAAGAAATTAGATATAGATTAATAGACTGATTAATTATACAAACAATCACATTCAGAGGGGCTGGAGTAATTGGAATATGCATAAATAAATTTTTACATAAATGTTAACTGCTTTAATTACAGTCATGTTGCACTAATTTAATTTGAAAAATGGTAACGTAGGACAATTTATATATTTTTAGCTAAGACTAACTCTTTGGTAGATAACAATCCCCATTATAAATTTTTTGTGATATTTAATTTGCAATTTTCGAAAGAACAATTATCTGGAAGATTTAATATTTTCATTCACATTCAGTGAGATAAAAATCAAACATATTACAAAAGCCGTAGCTATTCATAGCTCATTTTAATTTTCATAACTAACTATGCTGTCAGTAATTTAACTCTTTATCTACATTTCAATATCACTAAATAAACTTCACAAAAAAGCAAGAACACTCCAACAACGCAAAACAATATCAATTAACTAAAGTGTGATGTGTCACACTTTACCAAGTTTGCCAACTATCAATTTAAAAGGTCGTTAAAACTTCTGCTGTAGTTGCTTAACAGTCGCTAAACTCAGAAGGAAATTAGTAATAAAATAGTAGCTACATTTATTTTAAAAAAGCGTAATCCATAGTCTGCATATTACGTTTTGTTATTTGTTATTTTTGAAACTAAATACAGTTGATATTGTTTTTGTGGCAGATAGGGACCACACAAAAATAAACCCATAAAATAAATATTTAAAAATTTCATAAATTCTTATATAAAACAAACTAATTCGTGGTAGTACTACAGAATTTGTTTTTATGCGGTGGACAAGGACCGCATAAAAAATGTCGCATTTATAAAATATGCCAGTTATTTACGAAATTTATGTAAAAGTACTTCCATAACAAAATAAATAACTAAATATTACCCATAGAAACATTTTAAAAACATATAGTTTCTCATTGTATACACGGATAATTTTTCAAAATGCACATACACAATTCATTGCAACTCATCGTAAGACAAAGCCCTGTAATGAATAAGCTCAAAATAACTTTCGTCACTTGAAGTTACAATTTAAATTGATTTATTTTTTGGCAACATAAAATAAGAGATAAGTTTATGTGGCGAAGTTTATGTTCCTTGTAAATGTCACGATAACCAGATATACATGATTAAAGCCCGTTTTGAAATTTTATACTTCTTTCTTAATTGATATCTATTTTAAGAAAATGCTTTTCCACTTTGTTGGAAAATTGAATCCCTGCATATTTTTATCCGCTGTCAAAAAAATCCAGTTCTTCTTTTCCGTCTTCATAAGCTATCAAATTATTGATAATGTCACTATCATTGAAAGTTTCATCTTTAATCAAACGTGGGTTGCTGGAGTGTTGAAAGAAAGTAACTGAATGCGCATTTTTGGGTGACTGTTTATAACAAATGAACCGAGCGTCTTGAAGAGTCTACATTTCAGTAGCGGTACGTACACCCCTGCATCACGAGAGGGGGAGGGTAAGACTTTAAGGGCCCAAGGCTGGATCAACGCTAAATACGTATTTACCCAATTTATAAAATATTAAAGGCGAAACCTGACTTTCAGGGGGGAGGGTGTGGTCCTAACATTCTCCGTTACGCCACTGGTAAATAGATAGAAAACATTACAGTGGTGCCAAAACCATTGAAATTCATACACCACATAAAAGAAGATCGCACATAAAAAATCGTACAAAACAAAATCGCATAAAAAAGACCGCACAAAAAAAGTTCTACTGTATTAATAAAAATATAAATAATGTCCCAAGTTTATTTATAATATAAATATTACCGGATTATCAAAAAATTTTCAAGGACCACTAGTTGGCGAGTGTTGCTCTACGCTTTAGAAATATAAAATAATCAAAATTCTTTCCATTTTCATGTTTTTCTTTCCAATTGAATAAAAGTGAAATATTAACTTACATGAATGTCAAAAGAGAGAAATTGAATTTGGAAATTGTGCTGACAGACAAGAATTGTTGCCTATTCAATGTGTTTTGCGTTTTTTGTTCAAAGGTTAAGTTATATTTCGCGAGGTAGAAAGAGTCATTCTTCTTCAAAAAAAAAAAAAGAAAAAGAAAAGAAAATCGATGTTTTGCTTGCATATGTGCTAAGTTTTTTATTAATTTTGATTCACATCATCAAATACCTCAAGGATTCATCTCAAATTTACACAATCAGATGGGCATGCACTTTAACTCAAAGTAAAGTGTTTAAAATACAGAAATTCAATCATCTTAGCCCTTTAATTGCCGATTAAAATTTACGCTATTCCTTCTTCAGTGCCATCAATTCTCCAATAGGCATGCGTATGGGGATATTGTGGGAGAGTGGAGAAAAGGCAAACATAAGCAAATGCGTAAATTCTTCACAAACGTTGTCAATGTCATTTTATTCCATTCCAAAGCCTTCCAAATAGTTTTACTGATTGCAGCGCAAAGATAATTGTTGAATTTGGGAAAGGCCTATATATACGTCTGAGGCACTTAACGCACCGACTGAGTTGGACGAATATATACGTTGGTGCCAGCAAAGGTTTACTATTTCAAAGAATAATTTAAATTAACAATTTTATTCCTTATCAGAAAATGCGTTCTACCAATACGAACACATAAAGCAATTTAAATTAAACATAAAAACCTCCAATTACGCGTAATGATTTTTTTAAAAAATTAAATGAAAATAAACTTTACATTTCTTAAGCGTCGAAGAAATCCTGTCAATTAATTTATTTCAATTCAACTCAGTTAAGTTAAAATAATTTATTCGTAACAATAACTCATTGTTAATACAGCATATATTTTTTGCATCACCATTTATTGAAGAATAATGATGAGCCTTTTACCTTATTGGAGCATTAAACATTATCTAAATTATACTTTAGATTAATTAGTGCTAGAAAATTTAATATATTTATACTTAAATATGTTAAATAAAATTTAAGATATTTATTTAATAATTTTATATATTTTATTTATACATTAAACCCTTCTGAAATTATGTAAATAATGTTAATTAATAATTGCTTATGATATATTTCCTAAATTAAGGGATATAAAATGAAGCATAATATTTTTAATTAAGCAAACTATTAAATCGAAGTTTAATGTAATATCGGATTAGTGTTGAAGTTTGAAGGCTAGGGGGAGGCAATTGGTTTGACGCTGGCTTTGTGCTCTTAAGTTGGCGGGTTCGACCCCGCTCCAAATATGTGGGTTTTCGCAATGCTAAAAATCGGCAACCTCTTTGTTGAATGTCCGCCTTTTCAAGGTATACCAGCTCCCGAGGAATGTAATATGTCTGCAATGGTACAATACCAATCCGTGGCCGCATTTTAAATACAGTCGGACCTCTAAATAACGAACTCGCTAAATCCCTCCAAAAAAGTTCGTTATATGGAATATTCGTTACATAGAGGTTCATCTTTCAATTTTCTTTATAAACGACATAAAACACATTTTAAACTCATAAACACTATGTATTGAAATAAAGTAATTGTTCACATATTTTTGTAAATTAATATGCATATTAATTTTATACATCTTTCTTTAAAAAAAAGTAATACTGCAAGGCAAGTTTTCGTGACACCTTTATCCATTTCCTGAAGAATTAAATTTTTTCTTTGATGTTCAAGCATTTATGTTTTGACGTTTTCGAGCGCTTATGTTTTGACACAAGAAGCGAAGTTACCGGTACGACTGTTCAATGAACACTACTCAAGGACACGGGGATACGAGACAACTCCACTGAAGGTGCAAGGGGATATCGAAGTAGTTTCTACTGAACTGGGCAATGAGGATTAAAAATTGCGCTTATTTGATGAAACACCCAGAATTTTACTGCTTTCGGGGAGTTAGGTATCTAATAAAACCAGTTCAAAATTTATGACCACCATAAAATATGATAAAGAGAGAATAACTTGAAATGTCCAGAAATACTTAAAAAACATAGAGGACAAAAATTAAAAATATAGAAAATGCACTTCGCTGTAGAATGGTTATTTTACATATATAGAAAAAGTTCGTTACATAGAGAACAAAAAAAATTAAATCATAAGAGAAAAGGTTCGTTATAATTAAAAAATTATAATTTTAAGTTTTAAGCATATAGAAAAATGCACTTCGCTGTAGAATGGTTATTTTACGAAGAAAATCGGGAAATGTTTCGTTATATAGAAAAAGTTCGTTACATAGAAAAATTCGCAATATAGAGGTTCGTAATATAAAGGTTCGACTATAATTAAAAAATTATAATTTTAAGTTTTTAAACAAACATATTGCATCGAATTTAGCTTTATTATTTGTTATATGTGTTACTAATCTCACAACATGAACTGTAATTTTTAAAAATTATATGGTTTAAAAAACCAGTTTTTAAAACAACCAGTGTGTCCTAAGTAATGCCCGCCATATTTCATGAATACTTACATGCTTACATCCTAAACTTACGCATAAAAATATCACTGAAACAGAAATAAACTGTGTTTATGAAACACCGTTAAATAATTTAAAACGTTGTAATTCCTTTTCACAATACGTTATTTTGTGTTTATGAAACACCGTTAAATAATTTAAAAATGCATAATCACTTTCATACCTAAAGTCTCAGTAAATATGTATTAATGAGCACAGCATATTTTATTCTACAGTTAACACAAACTTATGTTTACAAATTTTCTCAATAGAATCTATTCGCTGGGAAAAGTGCTTCGCGCTCTTTTATTACGAATCTTCTCGGGTTTTCACGAAATATTTCAAACACATTGCGCGTTTGAGAAATATTCAGTGTTACTTTTAGGAGAGAAATTAAAGGAGAAAAAGATTTTTAAAACACACTTTCAGCTGTTTATGAAAAGAACTTCAAATATGTAGGTAGAAATGTATAAATTATCCAAAAAGAGAAATAGCAAGCGTATTTTGAGAGAATTCGAGTCAAAGATTGTTGTAAACAAGATTCTTTGAAGAATTAATTATGTGCCATCTTGTGAAACGAAATATGTGAAAATATAATGCATGTGTTTATTCTGAAGTCAAGTATTATTGTTAATTGAATGAATCATAAATTTCAGAATAATATAAAAATTGCTTGCAACAAATACAGTAGAATATGATAGATTTGAGATTCACCAGTAACATACGTAAAATCATGAAATATTTTTCGTTCTTAGCAAATGTTGCTACATTTATGATTTTCTTTTTTTTAAGTTATTAACAGTTAATTAGATCGCTGAATCATAGCATAACTGATTTATTGTTAATTAAATCAAGTACTAATGCAAATGGTATGCACCTTTTTCATAATAATGGATTCCAAAGGCTTATTATTTATACTCTTCAGGGTTTGGTTCATTACTATAAATATAAAAGGAGAAATTGGATGGCCACAACACTGGATCTAACCACTCGAAGCAGTCCTAAGCCTGCTATGTTTATAAACACTGTATTGTTCTTCTTTAAGAATCAAATTTATCATATCTCTCAAATTAGATTTACATTTTTCAATATTCATTCTGTTCAGCTCTATAAATTCAGTATTGCACGAGGAAAAAATGAAGAGTGCATAGCATGTAATCCAGAGAGAGAGTGTATACATTATTCACCTAAAATGCAGTTCATCTTATTTAATACATTTGCTAATTAATGACTAATTAATGTGACCAATTTATTTTTGTAGTTGGTTGCAGCATAAGTCAAAATCCAAACATAATCCAAGCTGTTTGCAGCATTCAAGAATTTGAATAGTTATTTTTAAAGGCATTTATTTCCTGTAGTAATGAAAGCTGATTTATTCATTGTACATTAAATTTCTTACTGATTATTTTAATTTACATCCATTAATAAAATTTTTATTTAAAAAAATTGGCATATTAAATATTTTAGAGCAATGAACCATTTTAAATTATCTAATGCAATTTGAATAACTTCTGAATAAATAAGCTTCTATAACGATATTAGGGGATTTTAGCAATAAATATAAACAATGTTAAGTTTTTTCTTGAGACAGAATTTAATTACTAATTTAAATAAAATTCTCTGAAAGTCAAAGCTAATTAGTAAAATGTGAATAAACTATTCGTGATAGTGAGTTCTAAAATAAGTAAAAAATTGTTTCTTTTTATTTCAAATGAAAAAAAAATGTTAAAGTTATCTGGAAATGAAAATTTATACACATCAGAAAATATTAAACTTTCCGTTCTTATACTAGTTCATTTCACGGAACGTTTTTCGAATAATAAAGAACATTAAGTATTCGTTTCATTTCCTCCTCAAACGACTTCATTAAATCCAAAATTTACTTCGAAATTTTATGCCGAAACTTTTCTAAACACTATACGTCAAAAGAACTTTTTCTTAGGGCCATAACATTGATGAAGTAGAGCTGTATTTCTTTTTAGATGGTGGCATCATTTGTCACGGAACCGCTTTCAGACGTCAAACTATTGTTGTGCACACAAAATACTCGAACTCTGAGTAATGACTCTCAATTTTTCTTCTTACTTATTATTTAGGTTGCGAAAGGAAAAAAGAATTCGCTTTCGTTTGTACTTTCTGCGTCAAAATAAAAAAGCAAATAATACTTATATAGTTAACTACTTAACAAAAGTTATTGGATAAAAAATAACTGTGTTTTTATTTATAATATATTATAGCTATTCTAATATTCCATTAGGTTAATGACTTTTATACTATTTTTAGGAGCATAATTTTGATGGAAATTATAATTGCAGGTAAATACTTATTTTAAAACTTATTTATATATGTTACTTTCAAAGTGTATAATACAATTATTTCATTGAATAAATAGGTTTTCTTATGAAATAACTAGACAAGTCAGTTAAAGTATATAGTAGGTTTAAAATTACACACTTTACCTAGTTATTCTATGAAATTATTATTGATAGACCGTTAAAGAGGTAGAGAGAGAAAATAAACAATTTTAAAGTTCTTTTAGAAATTAATTGTTCATAAATATCTGAAATGAAGCTCAGTGGCTGCATGGTTAGTGTATCGCGCTTCCACATCACAGGTCCGAGGTTCAAACCCCGAGCCGGACAAGGTTGACTCAGCCTTTCCTTCCTTCAGTGGGTTGATAAATGAGTACCAAGCTTGCTTTGGAACTTAACACTGGGGATCTTCGCGTCAGACTGACCATCTGCTCATACACCTCAGGGCCCAAGGTCACGTATCCTGAGTTGGGCACATTACGCCTCGGCTTCATAAGTTGTCGTACCACTGAGTTTATATGTCTGAAATTCTCGAAAAATACATTTTAGCCTTAATGCGGATGATGTTTTCATAAATAGTAAGGGAAAGGAGATTACGTAGTTTATTATTGCTCATATTTCTTACATTGGTTAAACAGAATTGAGGAAAAAAGAATATATGTTTTTGCATCTGTTACTAACACAATTAATTTTCCTACTTGAAATTCAAGGATACCATAATGCTAGAGCAACCAACAGTCAAGTGGTGCTTTTTTTCTGTGCTGTTTTAACACTTTTTACCTCTTCTATCAAAGTTAATAATTTTTCATGGTTGAGTGCAGCGCTAATTTTCTTTTGCCATGCTTATTTAATATAAATTCAAATCACTCATGCATTAAGTCCTTCTTATTCGCAGGTTAGTCTCCCATACCTGCAGAAATCCTCGCTTGAAAACAGATTGCATAAATATGTGTTCATAGTCCAAAATGTAAAACGATAAAGTAAATTATGCACTAAAAACAACGTATTGAAAGGTATACACACGCGGACATCATTGCAAAGCAGTTACATGCGGTTCTAAACTGACTAAACGCACCTAGAATCGGTTCAACATACTTCCGCGAGTGTTGTTCTTAATACTTTATCGACCAAGAAATTGTTATTTTATCGAATACCTGGTTAAATCATGGAACGTAGAATTCAATTATTATTTTTTTAACTGACTTGTCTAGTTATTTCATATTTTATGAAATACCTAGTTATTCTACGAAATAACGGATTTCACACTTTAAGGAAACATATATATTAAAGATATAATATTTAAAAATTACTTTAAAAGACAGATAAAGGTTAAGAGGGCCGTGGGTAGCCTAGTGTTCAGAGCATCGGGCTCCAGACCGGGAGGCCTGGGTTCAATGCCCGATGCCACCAAATACCCTCCGAGTACACACGGAGTACGTGCTCGTTAAATCAGGGGGTCCGAAAGTCTTGTGAGCAATCGCAGCTGAAAGCATGAGTGTAGGGGGCTGGAAAATATTCCCTCCCCTCCAATCCTATTTCTAAATTGTGGAAGTGGAGATAGGTTGTATCTCCATCTATCGTAAAGGGGTCCAACATGTCTCAGGCACTGGCAACTTTCATTCCATCCTTTCGAGAAAGACACGACAACAACAAAAGTTTAGTATTTTCTGCTATTATACGAAAGATAATGTTTATAATAAAATTTCTCAAATTCAGAGAATTTAACAAAATACAGGCAACAATAATTTTCGTTAAAAAAAAATTGAAAAACTTTCCGATATCCCTGAACAAATGTAAGAACATAAATTTAACAGACCGAAAAAGTAGTTTCATTTATAATTTCTAGAAAGATCATATGTTTTGTAACGAAGTATATATATATTTATATTTATTAATTAAGAGATTGATTTGTGATCTAAGAGAAAATCAAGTTTACAACAAGGTCCCTCTCAAACATATAAATTTTTAAATCACGAGGAACTCAACTTTTTCAATCAGAAGTTCAGTAAGAATGAAAATGTTGCCCATGTATTCAGTTGAAGCTTTTTTTGTCAAAATACACCAGTTTTTAAAGGCAGCTCAGAGCAAGGATTTAAACTTATGGATTGCGCAGCTTGAAAATTTGATCTGACGATAAGCCCGTTCATGATTGAGGGAGAAATTTCCAAATAACTTAAAATTGGCGTTAAGTACTCCCCCACAAGTGGCCTTCATGGTGAGAAGGGCAAGATTCCAGGGGGCCCAAAGCCTGACTGAAGCCAAGTACATGCAATTTGTAAGATGCGGCTCGGGGATCCAAAATCTGACTTTGCAGGGAGAGGGACTGTAATATTCTCTATTACGCTACTGCTTGTCACACACTTTTTTTATTACGAATATAAAAATAGAACGTATGCTGAATGTAATTACGTAAATAGGAACGTTTACAAAAATAACTAGCAGATCAACTGGCACCCGTGATAAAAAATTCGCAGTTTGTACTCTGTTAATATTTCAATTTATATTGTGTCGTGGGAAATCGTAAAATATCAGGTATAATCTGGTATAACTGAAGAGGAAAAAACCTGCTTACATATAAAATTATATAACTAAAGCATTAGAAAATAATTTAAAATATGAATAAAGATGTTTGCTTTCAGATTAAAAACAGAACATTTTATCCAGAATATATATGGCTTAGGATAGAAATAAATCCTTTTAAGATAATACTGTTCATTAAAAACATAAATTTTAGATTTACACCTTTGGGCGAATATTGTATGCCTCTGAAGATGCTGAACTTCAGTACATTTATTTACGACGAGCATAAAAACCATTTGCTGTGATAGCTTCTCCCTAATCTTTTTTCTTTGTTGAGTCCTGTATCCCATTTACCAGAACAGGAAGATACCTCCTCTACTAAATATTTCAGGATATCCAAGTTTATCGGCAGCAGTGCAACAAATCGCGGATTCATCGAGATCTTCCATCCAAGTCATCAATTCCAATTTTAACTGTCAACTTTAAGCTTCAAGGGAAAAGCCTCATCTCTTTTCTAAAGTGGCAATTTTATTTCCGCTTTTTCTACAGAAAGAAGGGTTATCCCGTGTAACGACTTTTGAAAGATGTATTGCTGTTTTATAGGAGGAAGAGCACATAAGCTTGTACGGATAATAACTGCTGAAGACCATTTTCGTCGATTTGCTTGTTTGTCGTTTAGACCCTGAATGACTTTATAAATAGCCCTTAGTCAAAAAATATTCAGCTATATTTAAAGGGAGAAAAACCAAATAGATAAATTCTGATGCATTTTTATTAAATGTTCGGGATGCATAAATTTTACTACTTGTTCCAGTAGATTTTTCGGATCAGATCTATTGGTGGGAAGGTAATGTCATTGAGATGCTACTGTTATTATACAAAGATGTAATAATTCACGTACATTTTCTCTTGAGGGATTTTAATCCATAACGGCTTCGTGAGCCCTCTGTAACGAACTCTAGACACATTTTAAAACTCTAGGTGGCAACGAGACTGATCCGAGGAACTGTCTCGTTGTGCTATACGAGTGAGGATTCAATGATTGGCTTTCGAAAGGGAGAAGAGGTTGGTAAACTCCACCACCGAGCTTAGTGTGAAGATGTGAGATTCGGTGAGTGAACCTCGAAAAGAGAAATCGGTGAGTTCCGTCAGCGCACTAAGTGTGGTGATTTGAGGATTCTATGATTGTACCTCTAAGAAAAAGGTTGGTGAGTCCCACGAGCGAGCTAAGTGTGGATATTTGGGGATTCTATGATTATAACTCTCAGAGAGAGAGGTTGGTGAGTTCCGCCAGTGAGCTAAGTGTGGAAGTTTTGTATCGGCCGAAGGCAGATGTTTTAGATGTCCTCCTGGCCCATTTTGTTTTCTCTAAAAGTGTCAACCACACGAGAAATTAATTATTGCCTAAAAAGAGTTCAGTTTTGTGTATGGAAGTAGTTCTATGTGTTTTGTGAGTCAATAAGCCACCATTAAAGCATCATTGAAAATCCAAAGACACAACACACCGCCTATACTTCGTGCGATAACTAATTTTTAGTTTACCCTTCTAACAACATAAAACCATAACTTTATATAACTCTCCAAAACTAAAACTCTGGTGTTTTTAAATTAAAAAATGATGCAAACCTGCATCATCTACGCATACAAACCAATCAGAAAATCAATTACCATAAATCATGTAATTTAAAGAGTTTATGGCTGACCATGACTATAAAAACCGCCTGAGATCTCCGAAATGAAAGAACGCTTTTGTCCATTGTATTACTTCTTCGTGTTATGTTCATGTCGTTCCTTTGTGTTTGTAAACGCGAATTAATAAATGTGATCGTTAAATAGCAACATGTTTCCTCATTAATCCATTTGACGGCTGCTAGTGAATGAGAGAATATTAACGTCGCTCTATTTGACTATTCGAGCGCGTTTGGTTACGGATCTCGTAATTTTGAACCATGGTCAAGTGACGAGGACGACACCTGAGCCGGTACCCCCTCTAAAACTTCCACATCACACCAATAGGAGGGCGTTAGAGACTCGACATATTTGACGTGCAATGGTCAACTCAGAACAGTGGACCTGTAACGATACAAAGGTTAGCCTTATGACACGCCACCTACGAGTCTGTTATCTTGAGCGTTACCTTTACTGCAACAATGAAAGAAATTAATTGATTCCTTCACGAAAAATGTTTTAATTTGAATGAAAATTATAACGGATATATATATATATATATATATATATATATATATATGACAGGCCCCAGGCCTGCTGGTAAAATAAAGAGGGCATCATCTTCACAATATTCCTTTATTACGCTTTCATCATATATGATCTAACATGGCGGACCTTTTGCCGCGCAACCGGCGTTACCAAATACAACATCGCAGCGAGGAGACACCAGCCAAGTCCTTCCCTAGTATGCGTTCGCCTTCGTCAGCGCTCGTTGCTCCTTTTAACAGGCTTGTTTACTCATAAATCCTTACGCGATGGTAAAGAGTTCGCTCTATTTTCATTTATTACTTCTTTAATTTTTTGAACCTAAACTTTTCAAACCTGACAAATTTCCCCCTCCGCTGAAGTCTGGCACAGCCAGATTGGCCATTTCTGACTGGCAAGTCCCCAGGAAAAAAAAATTATATTTCAATTATATCAAATTCCCCAAATGTAATAAAAATCTAGAAGATATAATAATTGTGTAAAAGAGTGGGCTGGTGAATCCTAACATGTACAAAAAAATAGCAATAATGAATAACAAAGTATCAAAAATTTGGTATAAAACTTTTTGTGTTACATAGAATTGTTTTCTGAAAAATATCACACATCTAATACTTCCACTATGACTATAATAATAATGAGGTTAATAAAAAACAACATAAGATAAAGGTAATTCACATTAGACATTCAAAAAATATAGTAGTACTAAACAACATAACATACGATCAAGTGAAATTCTCACTAAATGTGCACCAATAGTAAGCAATGTTAATAAAGTGATAAATGTTGAAAAGTTACAAGTACTTCAAAATGGTATTGAATGTTGGAATAATGAGTACATAAATACATAGAAGAATAGGTATAGAGTGAATAACAAGATTTTAGGAATAATGGTAAAGTAAATACATACAAAGAATAGATATAAAATAAGTAATAGCAAAAATGAGTTTAGGAGTAATGGTAAATACATAAAAAAGACATATATGGAGTAACTAACAGCAACATGATTTTAGGAGCTCCCAAAAAAAAAAGATTACATAACTATACACAGAAATTTATCAAAAATAAACACAACATCAACATTATATCAAAATATCACTAGAAATATAAAATGCAAAGAAAAATAAGGGTATTTCAGATATATCAAGTACAGGTAAAAGTTCAATCAATGTAATGTTTCACAGTCCTGTCTTGGAAAAATCATAGTTCAATGTTCCTCATCCAATTATTGTTTATCTCACAGTTCTTTTGTTTATTTAGAATCTCTACTCAATCAACTCATTTCAAAAACATACAACCATACTAAAATCTTCATAACATCACATACACTATATTTTAACTTTCAGAATATACTTATCACAAATAATCACAGTGAAATTATTATAACACAATGTATCGTAAAATGACCTCATCACAATGTTTTCATACAGTCCATAATTCAGTTATTTTTTTTTTTTTTTAAATAGTCTTCAATATAATGTGTTCATTATGAATAAAGATACAATACAAATTCAATTACATATAATTTTGATTTTCATAATGTAAACAAGTCTTAAATTCAAATTTTAAACACAACTTTTATTATTATTATTTTAATAACAATGCACTTCTTTTAAAATTACAATGCACTTCTTTTAAAATAACAATGCACTTCTTCTTCTTCCCAAAGTTTGAGAAAAACAAACTCTATAACAAATATAAATAAGAATTTAGCATAACTGGAAATTGGATTTTTGAATGAAATGGTTTTAATCTTGTAGAATGAACAATATCTGTTAATTTTCCTGTATATCGATTTGGTTTATCTATTTCATAAGTAACATTTGAGAGTTTCCTGACAACTTTAAAAGGACCATTATAAGGAGATTGAAGTTTACTTGAATTAGGGTATGAGAAATTTTGATATAAGACTAAATCTCCAACTTTAAATTTTGCATCAACATAATGTTTATCATACCTTTGTTTATTTATCTTATGATGCTTAATTGTTCTGTTTACTGCAATTTGTCTAGCTTGTTGTATAGGTGGATAGTTTAATTTTACTTGATTAGGTAATGGCGAATCATATGGCAAAGTTCCAAACATTAAATATGCAGGTGGAAAGCCAGTAACATCATGTGGCGAGTTATTGTATTCATATGTAACTTGTTCTAATAATTTTGTCCAAGGAGTTTTTGTAGTTGAATTGACTTTACATCTTAATTTTGCTACTAATGTCTGATTAACTCTTTTCATTCTTTCCATTGCATTGTGGTCTATTTGCTGAAGTTAGTAATTGTCTAATATTATGATGTTTTAAGAATTTCTTAAATTTAGATGAAGTGAATGCAGCATTTCTATCACTTAAAAGTTGTTTTGGGCATTGAATTGAAAAAATTTGTTTTAAGCAATTTGTATAAGTTTCAGAAGTGACACTTTTTGGATGGAAATGTCCAAGCATATCTGGTAGCATGATCCAGAACAATATGCAGGTATTTCTTTTGTGAATTATGATAATTAAATCCTCCTACAGTGTCTAGTGAGATCATTTCAAATGGTTCTTCTGCTACAGGAACTTCTTGCAATAATCCATACTTTTTTGTGTAGACTTTTTATTCAATTGACATGTCTCACAACATTTAACAAAATTTGAAATGTCTAATATAATGTCTTTCCAGTAGTAAATTGGAGAAATTAATTTTAACATCTTTTTTACACCTGGGTGACCAAATTGTTCATGTGCAGTTGTAATTAATTTTTCTCTCAAAGATAACGGTACTACAATTTTAATTAAATTCTTTTTCTTAACTGTTAATACATCATTAATTTTTATATATTTTGGATCATTAATGTTCTCTGAATTTTGGTATTTAATAATTTCATCAGTATTTAAAAATGACAAATGGGTGATATATAATGGCATACAGGGTTCCTCGACAACATGTCTGCTTCAACATTTAATTTACCTTTTATATAAACTATCGAATATTCATACTGAGAAAGTTTTTAAACTCCACCGAAATAAACGTCCAGTTAAATGTTTTACACTTTTAAGCCATTGTAAAGCAGCATGGTCAGTATGTATTGTGAATTTGGATCCATGTAGGTAACAGTGGAATTTATCTAAGGCATCTATAATTGCTAAACACTCTTTTTCTGAAATTGTATAATTTTTTTTCATGTTTAAGTAATTGTCTCGAGTGATAAGCTATGGGGTAAAGTGTTCCATCTGGGTGTTGTTGTTTCAAGACTACACCTATTGATTCCTGACTTGCATCACAAAACACATGACATGGATATTGTGAGTTGTATAATTTAAGTATAGGTTTTGAGATTAAACAATTCTTTAACTTTTGATAAGCTTCTTGACATTCATGTGACCAATTCCAAATTGCATCTTTTAAGTAGTTTATTTAATGGTACTCTAAGTTTTGCATAATCTTTAATAAATTTTTGATAAACATTGATGGAACCAAGAAATCTTTGGAGTTCTTTCACATCTTTAGGTGGTGCTAATTTTCTAATTGTTTCAATATTTGGATTACTTGGGGAATAATGACCTTGTGTTATTTCATATCCTAAAAATTTTATTTTTTCCTGTGCAAACTGACATTTTGATTTTTTAAGTTTAATGTTTTCTTTTTTACAAATTTGAAATATTGTATCTAAATGAGTTAAATGCTCTTCCCAAGATTGTGAGAAAAATTATTATATCATCAAAATAGTTTAAAGCAAAAGTTAACTGATATTTTTGTAAAATTTGTCTTATAGTTCTTTGGAAAACAGCTGGTGAATTTTTCCAGCCAAATGGAAGTCTTAACCATTCATAGAGTCCAAAATTAGTTGTGAAAGCCAGTTTCTCTGCGTCTTTTCATGAATTTTAATGTGCCAATAACCACTTGTTAAGTCGAGCGTAGAGAAAATTTAGCATGAGTTAAATTATCAATTACAAAGTCTATCAGAGGTACAGGGGTGGAATCTTTTCGTGTGATTTCATTTAGTTTTCTATAATCGATACATAATCTTGATCTTTTCCTTCATCCTTTTTGTATGCTAAAGTTACAGGGGCAGCATATGGGCTATGGGAGGGTCTAATAAAACCTGCTTTTAATAATTCTTCTATCTGTGTTTGTATTTCTTTAGATTCTTGTTGACTGTTTCTATAAGGGCGTAAACTTATAGGAAGGTCTGAAATTAAATGAATTCTTTGTGGCTCTAAATTGATACAACCTACATCATACTTATTTTGTGAAAATATGGTTTGTAATTTGTCAAGAAGTTGGGTTAAATCTCCCATTGCTCACTAGTTTGTCTTGGTATTGTGTCCTCAACAACCATGGCTGGGTTAAACAATCTTTTCAGATCAGCTTCAGGGCTGTCTGATATTTGATCTAAACCTTTATTATTCTTAACGTTAATATTATCTTCATTATTTGCATTATAGTAGTTCATATTTTGATCATTATTAAGAGTTTTACAATATGTCCCATGATATGTTCTCAACTCACCAACACACTTATTTACATATTTAATATTACTTAAATTTTACCACATTGAAAAATACACATGTTACGAATACTAATGTCAAGCTTAAATAAATGTAAATATTCTAGTCCTAAAATAATATAAGGCAATTCAGTATCAATTACAAACAAATCTATTTGCTTAGATATACATCCAATATTCATATAAACTTTAATTATACCTTTGGGTTGAATAGTCCCACAAGTTTGATTTATTTTTACATTTCTATTTTTTATAATTTTAATGTTTTTTAATTGTTTAGCTAAATTTATTGGAATTAATGACACATTGCTTCCTGTGTCAATTAGAGTACAAAAGTGCTTGGAACATACCATTGACTCAATAATTAGTTGTCATCCTTGCCTCTGGTTACTTTCGTTTCTGGGCGAGTTAAAATGTCGATTCTGTTGTACAAACTGCCTAGGTTGACTGTTGTACTGTTGATTTCCACTGAATCTCATCATGTGCGATTGATGTGGCTGTCCATGATTTCCTCTTGCTTGGAATCTGTACTGTTGACCAGTTCCTCTGTGTACACCACCGTATGCGTGATTCCATCGGGTATAACTTCCAGTATCTACCGGTTTTCGGTCTGCGCTATCCGGTGTTACTGCGATTAATTGTCGCATGGTTGAGATCCATTCGCAGGGTGTCGAAATCTTCTTGATAACTAGGAACTTTTGATAGTGCGTGGGACTCGATAATGTCATATGTTCCACAATTGAACTGTCATCATAATTTAGTTTCTTCCCCAACGAAAGTTTTTCCGTAAAAAAGGAAATTAATTCTTTAGTGTCGTTTAATGTTAGGTTTTGAAATTTTCGAATATCTTCTTGTTTCGTCGCATCGAACACCGTCATTAATAGTTGTTTACTTTCTTCGTAAGACTTTTCAAATAAATGGTTTTCGTACCAAAATTTAAGATAAACTCCCGTGAGATATCTAGGAATATTTTGCTTCTTCCATTGCTCGTCTTTTTGATATTCCAAACATTGTTTATCAAAACATTCAAGAAAACTCTTCAAACTACTAAACTTATTAAGATCAAATTCAGGAAAAAGAAAGTTTCCCTGGATGTGTTGACTGGTGACTCCTGCCGGAAAGAGTCGTCTTCCATGGTAGTATCGTTTTCAATGCAGTCGCTCGTTCGAGAAAAAAAAAAAATTGTTGAAGTTCATTCCATTGGTTTCCTCGCGTATTTTGCAATACTTTAAATCATCCTGTCGACTCTTGACAGGCCCCAGGCCTGCTGGTAAAATAAAGAGGGCATCATCTTCACAATATTCCTTTATTACGCTTTCATCATATATGATCTAACATGGCGGACCTTTTGCCGCGCAACCGGCGTTACCAAATACAACATCGCAGCGAGGAGACACCAGCCAAGTCCTTCCTAGTATGCGTTCGCCTTCGTCAGCGCTCGTTGCTCCTTTTAACAGGCTTGTTTACTCATAAATCCTTACGCGATGGTAAAGAGTTCGCTCTATTTTCATTTATTACTTCTTTAATTTTGAACCTAAACTTTTCAAACCTGACATATATATATATATATATATATATATATATATATATATATATATATATATGGTTACATAAACATAACAATACATAAGTGAGAGTTACGTAAATTTGAGAAAGATAAATGTGTTTAGTACATTAAAATATAAAATGAAACAATTTAAATGAAAACAGTATGAATACAGAAAGATGCAAGGAAGCTTCACGGTTGCTGATAATGAAACAAAAATTAAGCGAGTTGCAATTTTCTTATGAAATAGCCTTTTTTCCCCTGATTCTGAAACATGTAAAATGCTTGTTCTGTATTTAAAATTAAACAAATGTGGTGTTAGATGTTGCTAAACCATAAATTTCTGATTTACAAGAAAACTGTTTTAAGCACAAAATTACTAGGGTGAATCTCTGAAAAAAATAATTAAAAGGGATATGTTTGATGCTATTTTATCGCCCTTGTTTCTTACATTTCTTTTACATTTACTCGCATTGTATCTTATGTAATTAATTGTTATAAAAAGGGTTTTTTTTTCGAAATGTAGTAATTAAAATTCGTTATATTAAAAAGGTGTTCAAGAGCCTGGGAGGGGCATAATAACAATCCATTTAATAATCATTCGTAAGCTTTCTTTTAGGTTTAATACCTAATTTCTAAAATCTACTTCAATGAAATTTCAAAACTGAAAACTGAGAGAAATCTATTTATTTTTACTGTTGAGATTTTTAAAGATTTTTTTCTTTGTATTTTATTCCCATTTTTAATTTCCTATTTATTAAGGACAAATTAATATTCTTCAATTTTTTGTTGAAGTGATTTAATGTTTTTCTCTTTTAAGAATCTTGCTTCGGTGATACATTATATAGTAAATAGAAAAATGTTGCATTTTATAATATCTTAATATAAAGGCTTTTTAAAGTCAATATTCAACAGAAGTAGTGTTTTTTCCAGTGTTATTTTTTTTTATTTCAGAGGAAATTTGCGACAGGCCAGAAAAAAGAGTGAAACTCACTAACTGACCAAGAATAAAAATCCTCGCACAACAAAAATACTGCCTAGATTATTGTTCGGTCATTGGTTCTTGTCGACACTCATGCGGTACATTTTGAGGGTGAAGATTGGCGTGGGAACTGCGCCGGTCACTTCTCTGTTGGCTGGGGAAAGGAAGGTCAAAAGTTAACTTATCCTAGAACTTAAAGCGTTTGTATTGTTCTATCTTGAGTATTTCCACCTCGTGGAACTACATGACCATTTGGAATACGTTAGTTCTCCAACAGGAAATTGGTTCTTCTGTGGAGACCGCCGCATGTTGATTGTGCTGATTTATAATGCTTTGTTTTACAATTAAAAGTGTGATCGTCATTTCTTGTTCATAAAATTTATAATGAGCACATTTAGTTATTAAAAGAAGCATGAATTTAAATCTAAAAATTATTTATTAAAATTTTTATTGCTATAAATTTATCTATCCATACACTTTGACAAACTACTATTATTTTCCTTACAGTATAAATATATAGTGTAAATGAAAATATACGATTCAAAAACATTCAGCCCTTTTTAGCATGAAAAATATTAAAAAAGAGTTTAGCAAGAATATATCAATAATGATTTTTAATATATACTGCAGTGAAATAGTTAATTTACTATTATTACTCAAACTCGTTATTTTAAAAGCATAACTCATTGAAAATTATGCAAAAGCCAAAAACAGAATCCCTAAAAATAAGTTATTACTTACTCTATAAATTATGCACTTAGGATGCTTTATTATTCTTTCTACATTATGGCATTAATGTCAATAGATTTTTTTTAGATTGAGAAGACTTTGAAAAAGGAATTGCTTATGTTAAAAGAAAAAGGAATAAAAAGCAAGTAAAAAGTTTTTCCTCGATTTCAGTGTATAAATTCTTTAAAATTCGATCGTAAGAAATTTTGAGTTTGTATATTGTATAGAAATGCTTTGTTTGTTTGTTCTAGAACAGAGGTAGCGAACTTTTATAGATCCACGTGCCATTTTTTCAAAAGAAATGTTTAATGAGGTATAGAGACGCGACGACAAATAATTTTGATTTCTGATTTTTGAGAAAATAATAAAACTAAATGCTAACGACTCAAAACTCTTTATTTACTACGAAAAAAATACTTTTTGTGTTGTATAGTTGTAAATGTTTTAGTTATACTTCTAATTCAAATTAAAGTAACATTACTGTGACTTCTGTTGTTGCAGATTAGGTATAATAAATAACATATTAGGATTTTAAGATGTTACTTTAAGCAGAATGCATGCTGAATTGGCATCATCTGCCAAACGGTTTCTAAGCGAGTCTAATGCTATTCATCTCTGAAAATAATGACCCCCAAGCATAGGTAAATGAAAATTTAGTTAAAATAGCTCTATTCAGCTTCTTCAAACAGTTAAATGTGTCTGAAATCCGTTTTACAGATGATGTTCTGTATGCAACTGTTCCAGAACATAAAACACACACCGCTCTTTGTCGCCTTTACTAATCCTGTCATATTTCTCGGTTCAACAAGTTTGAAATTTCATGTTACATTAATTATCTTGCACTTATTGTTTTTTTTTTGCTGAATTAGCCACGTTAAATAACGGTTAGGAATCGTAAATATAACGCTAATAAACTTTAAAATATAGTGGAGTCAACGAAATTTACTACGCTATGCGTAAAAAAAATTCGCATCCTTAGCATTAGCAGTCCATGACGTAACTAAGTCAAGATAATAACAAACGAGTTTGCTCCTCGCGGCACCGAGAGTCAATCGTGTTTAAGATATCCGACTACCCTAAAACCATGATTTTTTTCAAAAATTGGCAAAATTTTTTATGATTTTATTTTATAGACCATTTTATTAACTTAATAACAATACCAAGTACTTTATTTTCCTCCACTAGAACAAAAACTACAAGTGTTTTAGTAAAAGCAAATGCCATAACTTTACACAAGATGTCAAACTTTAAAATGCGTTCTACGCGAAACGTGTTTTTTTCGAAAAACTCAAACGGGGACCGCGATTGCTCAAAAAAGTTTTGAAAATAATTAGCTGAAATTGTTTGCTTATGTTCTGCATAACAGTAGCAGTGTTTTGATCTTCAGATTTATCAATAACTGTTTTATTTCAAAATTTGCAGCTCTTTATGTGAATATAGTCAATGTTTTTTAAGCAATTTCGTATCATGACTTAGATAAAGTGCTCTAGTTTTTGTAAAAATTAAAATATTTCTTATCGTGAAGATCACTTCAAACAGGAATAACAAAGTAACACATCAAAATTGAAAAATTGAGAATTTGTTCATAAAATCTTTGTAGAGAGCGGGCCCCGTTTATGTAATTTTTCGTACATTTTTACTAGTTTTTTCCCATTTTAATAATAATATTTTTTTTTCTTTTACCAATTTTAGGATTTTTTCCTTAAAATATACTAAATAAATATAAAAATCACAAAAAGATCTCCATATCTCCTCTTTTTCAAAAAGAAAGTTGTCGCAAGTAGTGGGATACCTTAAGCGTAAAACTTCACATCATGAACTTTGTTATTTTGAACTAAAATCAGAACCGTTTTGGTCTGTGGCGTGCCCAAAATGTTGTGCCGCGTGCCGTCAGTGGCACGCGTGTCATTGGTTCGCCATCCCTGTTCTAGAAAATGCTTATCAGCTGTAAATTGGTTTGATTGGTTTTTCCTTTTACACGTAATTTTCGACGGTCGGAGCTCCATATTTTTGACGATAAGGCCTGTCGTGTAGAGATGCCAATGCAAGTTAAGTCAAGTCCTCTCATCTGCATGGTAGTTTGGAGAGGGAGGTGTCAATTGAAATGTTATGTTGACACTTAACCCTGGTTCAAAGTTGCAAGTTCTTTTGCCAATAATCTTTGTGTTGCTTGAGAGTGCGTTATTAAATCCTTAACTATAAACTAAATCTAACGTGATTTGCTCCCCAGTGCCATCATTTTTCACCCTGGGGAGAGTATATCACAGTGTTTCTCAAACTGTGGGGCACGGCCCCCCTAGGGGTCATGATAACCTTACAAGGGGGACGCAAGCATACTGAAAAGTCGAAAACAAAATAGTGTTTAAAAATTATTAAGTTACTGACAGCTTATAAATAAAAATGAAAAATACACATTTACACTTATAAATATATAAGAATTGTACAATGAATTTCATAATTATTTAAAACATACTACGTTAAGAGCTAGTTTAATAATCATCACAATGTCCCCATAGGTTGTCATATATAAAATTAAAAACAAAAATTACCACTTATCTTGATAATTTGTGTGGTTTATAATTAATGAAAATTATGTGATTTGCTCCTCCTATGCCACCATTTAACACGTAGACGAGCGTATCTGGTGTATGAGGGGGGTAAAGGAATAAAGAAACGAATAATCTGAAATAAGTAAATTCTTCTCAAACACAATCAAAGCCCTTTAATTGCGTGCCAAAGCCTTCGGAAAAAAAATTTATGCATAGCAGCGCACAGAAAATATCGTACTTCGGAAAGACGTATATATACGTCCGGGGCAATTAACACATTGGCCGAGTGAGACATTTATATACGCCGGTGGCACTTAAGAGGTAAAAGTCGTATTGTAGGTTTAGCTTCAAAGTATAGTATGATTGAATTCAATGCATCGTTATTTTATGGAGGTGGGGGACGATGAAAATAATGATTGAATATTGGGTCGCGAATATTGAAAGTTTGAGAAACAATGATATATGGTGTATTGGAGGGGGGATACAAGTTATAAATAAGCAAAATGTTTTCTAAAATAAGTAAATCCATCGCAAATACTTTAAAAGTCATTTTATTGCGCTCCAAAGCCACCGGAATAGTTTAACTGGTAGCAGCACAAGGAAAAGTATTGTACTTTGGGAGAATGAATATATACGTCCGGGGAACTCAATGCAACAGTTGAGCAAGACGAATATATACGGCGGGGTAGTACTTAAGGCGTTAAAAAATTTATAAATTTTTTTTTTCATTATATTAGAATATATTTTCTTAGGGGTAATTGATTGCTTCAAAATTATTAACTAAAACAAGAAAACTATTTTTATCCTAAAGTGCATGTTTCGAAAGCACATTCAACAATATTAGGTATAAGAAGAGATTTGCATTTTTAAATCTTACTTCGAAATTAGCTAATTTTTCATTAAAATGAATAAAAGAGAAGAACGATGTCCTTAAATTATCAACTATAAAAAAATTAATTTGAGTGGGTGTGACTTAACGTTAATATAATTAATTTTTTGTGATAAAAATATGTTAATTAGGAATCCTTTTACAAAGATTATTCAATTAGTGCGTTCACAAGAGAAAAAAGGTTTTTCCTGCTTCAGAATAGTATTTTTAAGTTAATTTTTTTTTTTTTAATACTGTCGATGATTTCATTAAAAATAATAATTAGTTTTACGTATACACTATTTAAAACTATTAAGAAAACGATTTTATATATATATATATATATATATATATATATATATATATATATATATATATATATATATATATATGTGTGTGTGTTATTTTTTTAAAGCGACATCATTTTTCGAGAAAATGAATTTTAAATTTATGCAGTTAGTTTCAATTTTATATTTAGCTTCCCATTTGAAGCTGATTTTTTCTCACTTATCAGTTCTTCACATAATCATTTCAGGAACTCTTTATATAAATATGCAAAAATGTAACAAACTGTATTCCCTTGCTTAACATGTATGAGTACCCTTAATGCATTCTGGAAGCATTGATGTTGCAAATTACTTATCTTTTTGAAGGAAAATATCATCAATCAACATTGTATGAGTAGATTGCTTTACTTAACCCTTAGCTTCGCACTGTTGCATTTCTGCAACATATGATTTATTTTAATTTAACAGACTCAATATTTTTTTAATTACCTACAAATCACTTATTTGAGAAAAAAAAAGATTACTAGAACGAAACACATGATAATTTTGTCACTAGACGGAAGTACATTTTTTCCAGAAATCACAACATTTATAAAAATCTCTGGTGCATCAAGAACTGCGTTTTTGCTGTAAAAAAATCCATTATATTTTATGCTTCATCTTGTACATTGACAAAATAAATTACCAGGCAAGAAATTTAAACATTTTATGATGAGTATAATTGAATCATAAAAAAAAAAAAAAATTGTCATTTACAACACTACTGCGTAAAAATTGCATTTCTGCAACAAACAAAAAAATGACTGAAATTCAATTTCAAAACTACTTAATTTGTTGTTCATATTTTTTTCCTTTTATTATTACTTGAGAACTAGTTCATATAATTTTTCATAGAAATTTAAAAAATTACGAAGTTAAGGGTTATATACTGATAAGCTTTGTTTAGTTACACGCGAATTTAATATATACATTTTTCCTTTTTTTTAACCCTGCAGTTAATTTATTCGTTATTATATTTACTTCATTTCAGATATGTTTGACTTATACTATACTTCTTAGTTGAAAGGTAGGAATTAAAAATAATTAGTTAAAAATATAGATTATACTAATCTTGCTAGTTTTGTATGAGTGTATCTGTTCTTACGCTATCTGAAGCTACTCCAATTGAGTAAAAAATAAGTAAAGACATTTTTTTGCTTATTTTTGAACTAAACTGCACATTTCTCATGCAGAATAACTGAAAAACTTTTGAAATAAAACTTAAAATGAAGTATAAAGAAACAACGCTTAGAAATTAACATTTTATAGGAAAGTTTACATAATAATATAAATGATTTTCAAATGTGTGTGGGCATCAGTCCTAGAATAAAATACTTATTTGAATATTTTTTTATCATAATAACATTAATATAGTATAGATTAAAAGGATAATAAAATAGGATTTATCAAAAAGGACACATATAAATGCCGATGTTCCTGAAGTCTTTAAAAAAGATTCATATGAATGTAATTTTAAACCACATAGTTTCCTCATTACTGGCTACATGTTGAAACTTACTTGTAGCGCAAGAATGCTCGAAGTGCACAACTGTTATTTTAGTCTAGGATGCATGACGTCTGACATTACAAACTTGCATAAAAAGATGGATTATTTGTAATCGCAATATATAATAATTGTAATGTTTTCGACCTATGGATTAAATATCGTGACGCATAATCCCAAGCATTTTTACATATTACTTTACGTGACACTTAGGAAACAACACAAAGGAGCGAAAAGCAAATTACACAAATTTCAGGATGGAATATCTTCACTGAATATTTTGTAAAAAAGGCTCTGCGGCATATGTTGAGTGGGATATGCGGAAAATAACTTGCAGAATGGGAAATATTCATGACTTTTTTTCTGTAGCAGGATCATTGCAGAATTTGTTTTTCTAATCTCTGTGGAGACTTGCAGGGCTACCTGAGGCGGATCCAGCAAAAATGAGCATGCTTACTGAGAGAAAATCAGGTTAGGCCATATGTCAAATATCGACTGATACCTAATTAGACTTTTCACAGTGTACCAGCTCTAGTGTAGGTAGTTGGGGCAAAAAATGAGACAAATTTGAAGGATGTTGGGCTGTTGTCGAAGATAGTGCTCCGCAACCTTTTTATCGCTGCGGACAGGTCAACATTTGATAATTTTACCGCAGCACGCTGAGGGTGGGACACGTTGATTGTTTATATTTTAGATTGTTTTGATTTAAAAATTTTAATTTAGTTACTCTTAAAATTGCCTTCTGAATAAAATGTAGTTACACCAGAATGAATAAAAGTGATTTAACGTGGAATATAAAGTGATTTATAAAGTAGGATATACAATGATTTTCGTGGAAAGTTGCACAAATTCGAGAGAAATGCACCTCTTTAAATAAAATGGCAATAGCTTAGTGCTCTTTAGGCGGTCCGGCACCATTTGATTCATGGGTCGGGGATTGCGGATCCCTGATCTAAGGGAACTCAGCACGCACGCATCAACGCATCCACCAATAAAATAACATAGCCTAATAAGCCTGTTATAATAAATTAAAACATGTAGATTTCTTTGAAGATGACTCAGTACATCATAAAAGCTAAATACCGTATTTACTCTCTCTAATCTAAGCCTCACTACTTTTCCAATGCTAATGCTACTAAAAATCGGATACGGCTAAGAATCGACGAAACATTTTTTGGGTAGGAGAAACTGAGTTTCTAACCCTTTCAAAAGGAAAAATCCCAATATTATCCTAAACATTGCCGCCAGCTCTAATTTAGGAAATTGTTCCGTATAAGCTTTCATCTAATCACCTTAACATCATAGCTATTGACAATAGAATCACGATGAATTCACTATGAGGCAAGAAGGAAAAGGGAGGCAATTTCATGTACAGAAAAAAAAAGGAAACATAGCAGCCGCTAATAAAATTTGACACGGATGAAGCAAATATACGTCGATGGAACAAGAAAAAAATAATATAATTTCTCATGTTAATGTATTCAACATTATTCAATAATGCTTTTACATTCCTCTAAAATACATTTAAAATAATGTTGCATAATAAATGCATTGGTAGCACGAAAGACGATACCATGTGGGAAAATGACGACGCCAGCTGTTACATAAGGAGTGACGAGTCATTTTCGAAACATGGTACTAACGCTTAAAGTAACTATAGGCCCGTGTATGTATTTGAAAATTATTTTTAATACTGGTCAAATAAACTTTAATTTAGTATCTTCTTATAATTTCTCATTAATTTTTTTAATTATCGCGGATATTGATGAACCTTTATAAAATTTTATATTTTTTTCTCAAGAACGTGTAAAAAATTTGGGATGTGGCTTAGAACCAATGCCAATATTTTTACAGAAAATAATTGTGAGAATTGGGGATGCGGCTTAGATTGTTGTAAATACAGTAAATGAAAAATAAATACACAAATCCCCCTATTGACGTATTAAAAAATTCTCAGCATGGACCTTAATAAAATAGGCAATTTCGGTAATAATAAGAGACGGAGAGAGAAATTAGTTCATTTAGTTAATAAAAGTAAATACTAAAACTACTTTCGTTCAGAAAATATCGCCATGAAAAAGTAATGTCAGGTTCGTAATAAACTATTTGAATAAAATCCCCCCAAAATGAAAAAGGATATGAGAAAAAATGTATTGTATTTATGTGAGACTGAAATTAAAGCTTTTCCTCAACTACCTTTGACTGAGTTGATCAAACTTTGTGATCTGAGACTATAATTTAAAGAGCTTTCGCTCAAACTGAAAATTTAAAAATGTTACAAGAAGGAAAGAACAATAATTCGTGAATTAATTAAAAAAAAAATAGCAAAAGTATTTTTTTTATGTTTTAAGGTATCCGACTACGTTCGGAACCAAGATCTTGCAAAAGCGTATAAATGGATAATATCTATGATATTTAGTGTCACTTAGATTAGAAAATGTTTTTATAAAATTGCTTTAAGAATATTATTACAATAAAAATTATTTAAGTATGTACAATATTTTGACAAAAAATGAACATTGAATGACCTATTTTCAAAACAATCTCCTTTTGTGAAAAATAATTCTATTATAATAATATTTTGCCTGTATATATCTGTACCTCTGTACAGAAGCTCAACTAGAAATTTTAAAATATATAACTTAGAGTGGGTTTATCCATATTTTACGACAACAGAGGGGAGCAATTTTTTAAAAAAGGGCCGATATTTATTTCAATTGGTGGTAAGTCTGAAAATAATGGGAATTTTTCAAAAATCTTAGTTGAGTCTCTCTGGAGAAGACTTTACTTTATAGAAGAAAAATATTAATATTTTAGAAGCATTTTTTGTAAAAGGAGAAAATTTTGAAAAAAAGATTATTCTAAGTTAATTTCTTGCCAAAATATTGTATTTAAATATATATATATATATATATATATATATATATATATATATATATATATATATATATATATATATATATATAATTGTTTTCTATCAAAATGTCCTTAAAACAACTTTACACATGTATTCTAATCTAAGTGACACTATTTATCATGAAAATTATCCTTTATGCGCTTTTTTAAAATCACGGTTCCGAACGTACTCGGATACCTTAAGGGGAGCAATGGATATCCCTTGTTTTCATTGGAACTTTGTGAAACCCATATGGATAATATTTTTAAGATACGTATATAATATGGAGAAACAAATTAATTTTCAAAGGAAACACTATTTATAACAGTATCAACTAAATTACATTATTTTGATGTATGTTAAAATACTATTTCCAATCTAAAATTTAAAATAGAATTTTTAGTATTTTAACAAAAAAATGTTTTTTGTTACCGCCTACCTTAAAGAGAAGAAAAAATATTTGCATTGCAATTGTTTTATAAAACCCGAAAGAACACTTTTATTTTCGTTTCCAGAATTTTCAAATAAATTATTAAAGTTTTCTAGAGAGCGAGTGAATATTAACGTCGCACTGTTGAGCTACACGAGGGCTTTTGACGATGGAACGCGTAATTTTGAACCATGGTCAAGTGACAAGGACGACATCGGAGATGGCATCCCCTCTCCTAACTACCACACCATACCAACGGGAGGACGTTTGAGCTCTCGACAGATTTAACATGCATCGCTCCCCTACAGGGCATTAAAGTTTGCTAATTGGTGTATAATTAGGATTTTATTATTATTATTATTTGGAATAAAATATATTTTTAAAACTGGATGGAGACTTAATGAAACAGTCAATCTCAGGAAAAATTATAAGAGAAGTGTGTGTGTTCTTTTCGAGGGCAATAAATATAAACAAAATGTTGATTAAGAACGACTACGCTCAAGCGGATTGTTTTTCGCAAATATTACTTTCTTTTTATCCGGAGAGCTTTTTAAATTTTTTTAAACAAAAGTTTCTTTTAAATCATAATTATTTCAATCGAATACAATTGTCAGAAAAAAAAATTCATGTTCTGAAGCAATAAAAGTAAACATTTGCAGCCTATACTAATATATACTATATGAAGGAGATAAGCGATTCACTCACAGTAAAAGGTTTTGTGGGATGTGGGGCAACATAGACTATGGATTCACTCATTCACACTTTATGATAACTCAAAAACTCTTGTCTTAGACCTACAGACTTAAAATTTGGCAGTCATATTCCTTTCATGGAGTACAAACCCTGCTATGAAGGAGTTTAGCAAAACTTGAACCCCAAAAGGTTTACAAAGGGTCAAGGATCGATATAGACAAATATTCCTGTTTTTGAACCATTAGACTTACAATCAACATATTTGGTATGCATGTTTCTTTTGTAAGTTGAAATCTGCTACATACGTGTCTGACAGAAATTGTTCATAAGGATGAATAAGGGGAATATTGTTAAAAAAAGACTTTCGTTTTCAAACTATAAGACGTAGACTTGAAAGTTGACAAGCATAATTATTTCGTTCACTAGAGATCCACTTGAAATGAGAAAAAAGTTATGCGGAATTCCCTTTGAGAGAGGGAATATGAAAACATAAAAGAGAGATAATTCAACTTCAATGTTAGTTATTCATCATCAGTTTCAAGGTAATAATCAAAAACTTAAATAATAATTGAAGACAACAGTAGACATAAATCAGTATTATGCATTCTATAGAACGTTTTTATATGAAAAAAACCCCGATTAAATTACTATTTAGCAACATAATTAATTCTAAAAGTATTATACTTTGATCAATACATTGTATTCGCTGTTAAATGTATATAATTAAACACATTGGCGTGTTATTTCGGTGAGAAAATATGCATTTCTACTCTAATATAGTAAAATAATTATACATTGTAATATTTGACTGCACTTTACATTGTTGCTAGGTGTAGAAAGCGGATGATCGTATCTGTAATTACTCTTATTTAAATTTCACTGTAACAAATTACCAGTTCGAATGAAACTACGATTTATTTATTCAAATTGCTATTCGCCAGACGGTTAATAAACTACAATTTATTAATTCTTTGCGATTTACTAATTTCTTCCTGGAAAACTACATCATTTATAATTAATCGTTGCATAAAATTCGCTTAGTTTTTCTCTCTTGTTTAAGATTTGATAAAAATGTTTATGGTGTTACAAATGTGTGAAAATAAAATTATTTTATTTGGCGTGATGCACTATGAGAAACGTTCCAACAAGCTCAAGTTCATAAGAAAAAAAAACACAAAAACAAAAAGCAATGCAATTAATTGAATGAAAACTTATTATTTGTATAAATAACGGTGGAAAATGAACTACTCATTCATTGACTTATTCACACTCACTTACTCACTCACTAATTAATTCACTTACTCCCTCACTCACTAACTTATTCACTCACTTACTCACTAATTCACTAACTGATTCAGTCACTTACTCCTTCACTTACTTACTTGCTCTCTCATTCACTCACTCATTTACTTACCTGCTCACTTATTCACTCACTCATTTACTTACTCATTCGTTCACTCACTCATTCACTCACTCATTAATTCACTCACTTATTAACTTGCTCATTGACGCACTTACTCATTCACTAACTAACTCACTCACTCGATTATTAACTTGCTCATTGACGCACTTACTCATTCACTAACTCACTCACAGTAACTCCGGAACTACTATATCTAAATATACAGAAGTTGTCAAGCATGTTATTTTTGTTTATATTTTGTTCAGTAGAGATCCAATAAAAAGGATGTTACAAAAATCGACTTTCAAGAGAGAGGGGCTGATGGTAATAACGGAGGTGTTAGATGTAAAAAAAATCTCGCTTTTAAGTTATTAGAACTTACAGGCTTGAAATTCAGCAAACATGTTCCTTTTGTTGAATGGAATTAAGAACGGGTTTTGTAGAAATCAATTTCCATGGGGGGGGAGGGGGTAAGAGGTCGTTATAGACAAAAATTATCGTTTTTTATCTATTACTCCTACAGACTTGAAATTTTGGAAAAGTCTTTCTTTTCTTGAGTAGAGAGACACTAAGAATGAGTTTAACAAAACTCTACTCAAAAAGAAGGTAGGAGCGATGTAGGCGTTATAGTTTAAAAAAATCCTTTTTTTCAGCTATAAAACTTACATACTTGAAATATTTAGTTATCTTCCTTCTGTTGAATAGAGATCCGACAAAAACGGGTTTCTTGAAAATCTACTCTTACTTTGAATGGAGACTGGTGGTGTTACAGATACAAAAAAAAAATCCCGTCTTAGAACGATTGAGCTTATTGTTTTGAAATTTCGAAATCTTGTATCACATAAACATTACAAGAGTACATTACAAATGCAGTAAAATCTTGCATTTTTTACATGCACAAATATAGATATTTTCTTAAGTTTTATAAACGTAGAAAACATTTAAAACTATCACAACTTCTTATTCCCTGTTATTTCGATGATTTTGAAAAGAAAAAGGTAGAAGAAATGCGAGAAGAAAATTTTCCCAGCAGAATGGAACCAAAGTGAAACGACGAGAACAAAGCAAATATCGTTTGTAGGAAGACTCGGAAGGAATGTGATTTGAGATTCGAATCGAATGGTTCAGACAACGAGTAACATTCCAATCCACGGCTATGGTATATCTCTCTAGAGGGTGCTTTCCTAGATAATGGACCCGGGAGAACAAAAGTATGATACTAAATTTTCAAATGAGAAGAGACTAAAGGGAAAAGAGTTTTCGTATTTCTTTGTGCTCGATTGCTCCCTTGAGCCCTTTCTGCGTTATTCGTTTTCACGGTGAGATAGGAATATATTTTCATTTGTTGCGATTTAAACTAGAAATGGAGATTTCATTCAGACGATAATTTGTTTCTTAAATCAGAATTCGAATTTATATATTTGTTGTTTAATTTCGTTCCATAAAAGAAAATATTTCTCAGAATTCGACATTAGGATACTTTTTATATGTCAGGGTGGAAATGCTGTAATCTATTTTCATTTATTTAAATAATATGAAAAATTCGAATTCTTTTCAGAGTCACTATTAGTTGAAGTAATAACTGGTGTGTGTAAACTGTTAAAATTCCTCTATTCTGATGTATTACAATATAAATAAAAATCCATTTATAATAAATTTCAAAAATGCTAGTTCAGGCTCTGTAGAAATAGCTATATTTATAAGCAAAATAATATTATTATAGAAGCACTTTTCATAAAAGGAGAATGTTTTCAAAATGTGTCATTCTTTCTTCCGTATTTTTTTTTTTTTTTTGCCAAACAATTAGTTTTAAATGATTTTTTATTGAAATAATATTCTTAAAACAATTTTATATGCGTATTCTAATTTCAGACTACAATGAGTATTAAAAATATTAATAATTTGTATGCCGTTTAAAAATCATGACTCCAAACATAGTCAGATATATTAAAATTAAAGAACATAATTGAAAGTCACAATGGAAAATACTGAAATTGAAATTTAACTTTATATTATATTTTTAGCTTTTTTCTGATTTAAAAAATTGTATTGGGATTCAATATTTTTTCCTTAATTCATAACTTATATATAACTAGCCGTTATCCACCCACTTCACTGAGTATTTCACGATGTTGTATACATATATACAATTTACATATATATAAATTATTGATATCTAGCATTTAAAATTCGATTGTATTGAAAAATATATTTATAGCTGTAACTCTCACCTCTTGATATAGAAAGAACAGAAATTATAATTTCCATGAATATCTAAAATAGAAGTAGAAATATTTTTTGCGCTCACACTTAACCCAATATTCAAGGGGATTTCCGTCAAAGCAATCAGTGCATCTCTACTCCATAAAATAAACATGCGTGCTCAATTTCAAGTCTAAATCTAACAGCGCAAAAGCCGAATTTTTATCATCAATAAGTCCCGTAACCCCGTCGAGAGCATTCTTAGCACATTTCAACTCAATAAAAGAAGCATGCAAATCAACTTTTATTATTATAATCTTAGCAGTTCAAAAACGGGAATTTTGCCTATCAATAAGCCCGAATACCCCCCGCTTCACTCCCGGAGTTGAATTTCGTAAAATCCATTCTTAGTGGCACTCTATTCAACTAAAGAAACGTGCTCAACATATTTCAAGTAAATGAGTTAAATTCAAAAACTGGAGTTCTTTTATAACTCTCCTTAACCTCTCGCAATCCCACTCCTTTGTTGGTTGGTTTTCGAAAACCCCTTTGTTAGAGGAACTCTTTTCCATGAAAGAAACATACCTTCTAATTTTCAAGCAGGTAGGTCTAATAATTGAAAAAGGTAAATATTTATCTATTACGCCTCTTAATCCCCCTCAGTTCCCCTTGGGGGTCAATTTTCCCCAAACCTATTTTATAGCGGATCTCTGCTCCCTGAAAGGAATCCGTTAACCAAATTTCAATACTGACGGACAATGGTTTAAAAATTGAAATAATTATGTAGAACTCCCCTTTGGCTTCCGCAACGCCACTTGGAAGTCAACTTTCTCAAAAACCCATTTTGTAGCGAATCTCTACGCCATGAAAGGCATCGACGTACCAAATTTTAAGACTGTAAGTCTAATAGTTTAAAATGGAAATAATTATGTATAACACCCCTTAGGCCCCTGCAGCGCCACTTGTTATTTTATTTTTACACAACCCATTTTGTAGCCGATCTCTACTCTATGAAAGGAATCCTCTTACCAAATTTCAAGACGGTAGCTCTAATAGTTTAAAAAAGAAATAATTATGCATAACCCCACTGCCTCAGGTGTCCTCAATGCCCCTTGGAGGTCAATTTTCGTAAAAACCATTTTACAAGAGGTCTCTACTCTATCAAAGGAATCTGCATACCAAGTTTCAAGACAGAACATCGAATAGTTTAATAATGGAACTAATTATCTATAATGCCCCTAAAACCCCCGCAACGTTCCTTGGGGTTCCATCTTTGAAAAATTCGTTCTTAGCAGATGTCTATTCTTTGAAAAGAACCCGCCTACCAAATTTCAAGTCTGTAGGTTTAATAGTTCGGGAGATATCGTGATTAATCAGTGAATCAGAGAGTCAGTGAGCGAGTCGCTTTTCTCCTTTATATATATAGATTATACGTTAAAAAAGACTGTATTTTTATTAGTAATTCTAAAAGATATTACAAAATAAGGAAATTTAAATTTATTTTAATAAACAATTTCTTCAGACACTCAGGAATATTTAAAAAAAAACAGTGGTTAGTAAAAATAAAAAAAAAAATTCGAAAATGTGCAATTGAGAATTTTCTATTATATCTCAACTATAATATTTATTCCATTAAAAAATTCAATATACACTGGTGTGCAAAAATTAAGGACGAAGTCGAAAAATTAGCATATCAGCTGAACGAGGAGGCAGAGTGGACAGAAAGACAATTCAGGAGATTAAGTAAGATGATGTACGGTATCACATGCGCATACATGCAGGTAGACGTAATGGGGGAGTGTCTGAGTAGTATAAAGCATGTTGTCGGTGTAAGATCAGTGTTTCTGGCAAAGAGATTGCACGCCGTATAGCAGTTAAAATCACACCAAGTTGCTGCCTCAGCGAGAAATGGCGAATAATCAATCTGTTAGACGACATCTGGATGCTTTTACCCGAGGTCGAATCATTGGGAGAAGTTGGAGGAAGGCCGCAGTGTGACAAGTGTGGCTGCAGAGTTCGGAATTGTTCACAGCATCGTTTCACGACTTTGGAGACAATTTCAAACTACAGGAACAGCTATCCGGGGGTTCAGTAGTGGTCGTCCACGAGGAACCACACCTGCAGATGACCGGTACATTGTCTTACAGGCCAGAAGAAACAGGCGGCAGACAGCGGGAAAAATCTCTAGACACACGACACAGGCGACTGGACGACCGATATCGCGTTTTACCGTGGCCAGAAGACTGCACGGTGGTGGTCTGTTTGCACGACGCCCTGTACGGTGTGTACCTTTAACGCCTGCCCATCGGAGAAGGCGTTCTCTGTGGTGCCGGAACACCGGAATTGGAGAGACAATGAATGGGGACGAGTACTCTTTACAGATGAGAGCAGATTCAGTTTGAGTAGCGATTCTCATCGCATACTCATCTGGCGAGAGCGGGGAAGCCGCAATCATCCCTCGAACATCATTGAAAGGGACAGGTATGGAGGTCGCGGTGTTCTCGTTTGGGGAGGCATCATGTTGGTAGTCGTACAGACCTTCACATCTTCGACGCAGGTTCAGTCAACGGGACCCGTTATTGTAACGAGATTCTTCTTCCATATGTGCGTCTTTTTAGAGGCGCTATGGGTCTGCAGTTCCTTTTCATGGACGACAATGCACCATGTCATCGCACAGTAGCTGCCGAACAGCTCTTAGAGAGTGAGGATATTGAACGTATGGATTGGCCGGCACGATCTCCGGATCTCAATCCCATCGAGCATGTATGGGTTTTCTAGGCAGACGCTTGGCAGCTCGTACCTTACCACCAGTAACGATTCGGGAGCTTCGATTGGTGCTGCAAGACGAATGGGCAGCAATGCCTCAGCAACTCATTGACACCCTCATTCTCAGCATGGGCAGACGCTGTGAAACCTGCCTAGCACTCAGGGGAGATCATATCCCCTACTAAAGACCGGATCTTTCTTGCTGGACACCCATCACAGGGATGTTTCGGCCTTCAGTCGCATTGCGCTCCATGCTACTTTTTCAATCAAGCTTCTTTTTATCCCTCTGATTTCTCTTTTAGTAAGTGTTGCTTACATTACACATGTCCTTACGTATTGGGGATCTTACGGTATTAAATGTGTTGATTTGGAAAGCTTTTGTACAAAGTTATATTGAAAAAACCGTCCCGTCCTTAATTTTTGCACACCAGTGTAGTTCGTGTCTAGTTGCAAAAATAAATATCATTTTTCCAGCCTGAATTTTTTTGAACGTTTTAAGTTGAATTTATAAGAAGTGCTATAATAAAGCGACATTTCTTTTGTAGTTTTATTTAAGAAAATTTAAAATCACGCTGGAGTTTTGTTTTTATGTAAATTATTTTTTAAATTTATGCAAATAAGTCATTAAGTGTTTACGTTATACTTAAATAAATTATTAGCTCTTTAACATCTGCATTTATTAAAAAAAACTACTAAAGCGAATGCGCGTTAATCAAAATATTTTTGTGTAATATAATACATAAAATGATGTCTGCAAAACACTAATTAAGTAATTACTATCATTGATAAAGAGTTTAGACCCTACATTTTCCATTGATGCTTTGTGTAAGAAAGCATTTTCTTAAATATCTTTTAAGTTGTTTAATTTATTTTACAAAGTTCTTTTTAGTTAATACCTTTCAAAAAAGACTCAGACTAAACATGTATAAACCTTTTAACCAGTATAAATATCCGATAAAAATATTCATCGCTCAGTTGTGCCGATGTTCTACAAATGTTTAACTGCTTTCAAAATAAAAAAAAAATGTTTGCATAAAAATCTAAATGCAGTCGAAACTCTATATTGCGAATTTTTCTATGTAACGAACTTTTTCTGGAACCTTGAACATTTCAAATTTTTTTCGTAAAATAACCTCTCTTTAGCGAAGTGCATTTTCTATACAACCAACTTTTTCTTTCGTGATTCAATTATTGTTCTCCCTTTTTTTTAAAGTATTTCTGAAAAAAGATCAAGTTATTCTCTCTTAAACACATTTTATGGTGGTCATAAATCTTGAACTGGTTTTATTAGATCCTAACTCACTGAGAGCAATAAAAATTCTAGATATTTCATCCAAAAAGGGCAATCTTCAGCCCCCATTGCCCAGTTCACTAGAAACATCTTCGATATCCTTTGTTACCCTCAGTGGAGTTGCCCCGTGTTCTAATTATAAAATAATGTATGTTTAATATTACTTGTATGCTTTAAATTATAAAATGTCCTTAAAATTCATTAATTTTTGTATAAGATTATTTTCTTAGTATTAAAAATATAGTGAATTCTTCGCAATTTTGTTTTCTTGTTTTCCTTTCAGTTTTTCTTTCTGTCTTTCTTTTTTGATGGGTAAGGCATATAAAATGAACATATATTAATTTTTAAAAATGTGTGAATGATTATTTTTTTTAATATATAGGGGTTATAAATTTTTTAAAATTAATTTTATGTGGTTTATTAAGTACATTAAAGTATGAACCTCTATGTAACGAATTTTCCTTATTACGAACTTTTTCCTGGGATTTAGTGACTTCGTTATATAGAGGTCCGACTGTTATATTATAACTTCGAGAAAGACATAATGAAGCATATATGTACATGTCTCTTCTCTCTTTTAACAATATAATTCGTTCAAAGATTGCATACAATATAACTGTTTTATTTACATATATGTACGATACTTTAAAAAATATTGCTTTTCCTAACACATCATGTTAATTTATGTAGAATTAATTCAATAAATGTCGTGTAGTATTTGATTAATTGATACTACTTTTTATACGAGATGTGGCACAAAAAAACGAGACTGGTCCAATAAATCATTGTACGCACAGCGCTGTTTCTCAAACTATGGGGCGCCCCCTTAAGGGGCGTGAAGATCCTACGAAGGGGGCGTGACGACCCTACAAAGGGGGCGCGAGTATATTGAAAAGTCAAAACACAAAAGAATATTTAAAAAAATTATTAATTTACTGAAAGTAAACAAACAAAATACATTCTGACATAATAAAAAATAAAATACCCATTTACAATGATATATTACACTTATAAATGTATCAGCGCTACACAATGTATTTTATAATTAATTTAACAATTCTAAGTTAATAAGAAGTTTAATAATTACCAGTTACCTCATGGGATTATCATGTGTAAAATTATATACACAAATTAAAACTTATCTTTATAATTCATCAGTTAACTGCCGATTAAAATTTACGAGATTCGTTTTCCTCGTAGAAGCGCGTATGTGGTTTTTTGGAAGGGGGGTGAAGTATAAAAAAGAACAAATGATCTCTGAAATAAGTAAATACTGCGGAAACATTGTCAAGGTCCTTTTATTGCATTCTAAAGCCTTCGGAATAAGTATATGGATAGCAGTGCAAAGAAAGATCGTACTTCGTAAAGACGTATATGTACGTCCGGGGAAATTAACGCTTTGACTGAGTGAGACGTTTATATACCCCGATAAAACTTAAGCGGTTAAGGCCGTATTGTGGGGCCGTGGGTAGCCTAGTGGTTAGAGCATCGGACTCCAGACCGGAAGGCCTGGGTTCGATGCTCGATGTCACCAAATACCCTCCGAGTGCACACGGAGTACGTGCTCGTTAAATCAGTGGGTCCGTAGTCTTGTGGGCTTATTCACTAGCGCAGGAACTGGAGAATATTTCCCTCCCCTTCAGTTCACTTGCAGAAATTGTGGAGGTGGAGATAGAGGTCGTGTCGCCATCTATCGTCCCTTCGGGGAGTTTCACCGAGCTTAAATCGCACTGTCACCTGTATGGTGCTCAAGGCCAACGACAGGCGTAACTCTTGCCCATGCCACGATGAATTTAGTGGGCCTCGTTCTGACTACGTCAGACAGGTGGCATTAGCCACAACAAGAACAACAACACAGGCCGTATTGTTATTTTAGGGTCGAAGTATAGTATTACTGAAATCAATATATTATTATTGTATGAGGGTGGGGCGATGAAAATTCTGATTGAATATTGGGTCGCGAATATTGAGACTTTGAGAAGCACTCTTACTAACAGATAATATCACCTTCAAAGCAGTTTCCTTCAGCATTCACACACTTTTGCATTTAGTGTTGCCATTGCAGGGGTAGCAGTTCTGGAAGAAGGTTTTTGGAAGTCCCTTTAGGAGATTTTCCGTTTGTGCCTTAACTTCTTCAACTGAGGTAAAATGGGTTCATTTTATTAAAATTTAGCTGTACTAAATGAAAAAAAGATCGCATGGGGCCAAATCAGGTGAATAAGGAGGATGCCCCATCAGAGTAATGTTTGTGCTGGTCAGAAACTGCTTGACAGATAGGACCATGTAAGCGGATGCATTGTCTTGGTGCCAGAGCCATTAATCAATTCCCAATTCTGGCATTTTCTTCCTAATTTTTCACGGAGTCTTTTTAGTACTTTATTGTAGTAGTATTGATTAACAGTCTGACCATTGATGTAAATGGGAACCCACTCATATCACGAATGTTGGTTATGCTTGGTCTGTTATCGCTTACATTGGGCGTTCAAGTATGTCATCATCTTCCACACTAACCCTTCCCCTGAAAACCTCTTATACCATTCAAACACAAGTGAACGGGACAAAGTATCATCTCCCTAAGCCTTGGTCAATATTTGAAATATTTTCATGGACGAACCTTTCAGAAACTTGATGTTGATTCGACATTTTTCCGGCAAAATTCAGTTGCACGTGTTCACTCAGTGACGCAGTAATCCCAACTGGCATAATTGATTACTGCGAAACTGGCACATAGATAGAGAAGATGCGTAGGATGAAGTAACCAAAATATTGTTGCCAACTACGCTTTTCTTTCAAGCTACATACTTAGTCTCGTTTTTTGTGTCACAAACCTTGGATAAAGGTAATTTTTTCGGGTTATATAATTATTTAATACACTCAACAACACAAATCCAAAAAAAATGTTGCTTTATAAGAAAGGTTTTACAAATGCTCCTATTATATCACAGATTTAAAAACAATAGTTTGGTGTTCTATGGATTTTGTGTACAGTTTTGTACAGATTACGAATTTTTTTAAATTATTACAAAATAAGGATTTTACTATTTATATGAGTTTTGTGATTTGCTTGTGTTATTTTATAAATAATCTAAAATCAGTCAGAATTAATCGGTAAGTTCAATTTGAAAAGTCTTAATTTCTCACTTTAAGAGTAATTTATCTCTTTCATTTATTTATAAGAAATGTAGTAAATATATTTTTAATCTCTCATTAACAGGTTAGTTATAGCAACTTTAAAAAACAGAAAATAATTAAATTATTGATTATTAATATTTTTCTTCATCATGTAAGTAAATATCATTCTATAACATATTTACATTATCAGTTGCCTCATATCATATCTGTATAAATAATGTGTTAAAATTTAAATTTTGTCTATATCACAATTCTTAATTATTTTGTGGAAAAAGATTTTTAAACTATACTAAATAATAATGTAAACCTGCAAAAGTAAAAAAATACGTTTCTAAAATAATACGTGGTAAAATGTAGGTAATTATTTAGCGATACCATAAAAACATTCTAGATTATTCAAAACTAAAGCGTAGATGCTGGTTTGATAAAAAAAAAACCCACTAAAATTCCATGTAAGTTAATTGATAACCATTTAGAGTATAAATTCTCCAACAAAAAGAGATTTAACCATTTTAAGCTGTAGAATAAATTTTTTCCCAAAACTTACCCAGACCTTTCCACTGATGTTCATTAAGAACTCCAGATATATTCGACTGCGAAAAATTGCCCAGCACTTTTCCAATTATTTTCCGGGGAAACTTCCCAACAACAACACTCGGAACAGCACCAAAAGGGGGGAGAGAACAAAAAGGAAAGAAAAACCAAACTTCGAAGAGAAACTAAATCCCTAAATTACTAAAACCCGATATCGCTTCTAGCGTTCGAGAAAGTAAATTTGCGAGAGATGTTGCAGACAATCAGGAAAAGCTTTTAGAAAAATAAATCGAGACCGTTTTCAGTCCTCCAGCCAATTCTATGCTCTTGTGTGAGAATTTTTCTTTTATATAAACTAAATATAGAAGAAATGAAGATTGTTCTTTTTAGTGAGGGCACGACTCTCTGAAAGGGACTTGTCAATAATTAGTACGTTGCAGACTCAAAGGTTTAATACATTTCGAAACTAGATTATGCTGCTTAGCCATTTCTGTTAATTTGTATCTGTTTCTGTTTTCATCGAACCCTGTGTTATTATAAAAGGTGTTTTTTAGAGGTATAGAACTTTAAATTGCAATAAAACAACGATGTATTATTCGATTGACATGAATTTTTTTTTTTATTCGAAAGATAATCTTGTATCATTACATTTTAAATATGATTTCTGGCATAGGACTGCCACGGCTGGCTCGGATGTAGTCCAATCTGGACGTCCAATTTTCGATGACTTTTTCCAACATTTGTGGCCGTATATCGCCAATAACACAGCGGATGTTGTCTTCCAAATGGTCAAGCGTTTGTGGCTTATCCGCATAGACCAATTTACATAGCCCCACAGAAAATAGAAATAACAAGATCCTTTCACATCCAAAACGTGAAATTAGGCGGTCACCAAACGAATAAATCGATTGTGGCACGAGCCGTAGCGTTGCGCCATGTTTTTGGAACCACAGCTCACAAGATTGTTCAATTCAGGAATGAAAAAGTTAGTAATCCGATTCACGTTTTTGAAGAAGTCAAATGAACCAGCCCATGAGCAAAACAGGCGGTCACCAAACGTGTCTTTCAATAAATCGATATTCTACCAGAAGTGCACTTCATCGCAAACAAAAGCTGTGTGGCAATCATGTTGCGCTACGTCTTGATCATGGAACCACATTATCTTTCGAATAAAAAATAAATTCATCAATCGAATCATCGTTGTTTTATTGCAATAACTATACCTTAAAAAAACACCCTCAATCAATATTTGGTTTCAATTGTTCATTTTTATTTAATACTTTTTCTTAGAAAAATTAAAAACGATCTAAAATAGAATTGAAATGGAAACATATTGTGATTTTTGTTCGTTAATTGATTGGAAGTGTATGTCATACATACCGTTCGCTTGGCACATATAAACACTTCTAAATTTTATAGTTTAAATAGAAAACTGTTGCAATTATAACACTCTTATATTGTTGTTAGTCATTTGATTTTCTTCACTTATGGGTTGCATATTTGAAACTGATGGGAAATCTACATAGGTTAAAGCCATTTCATGGTGTTGCCATCTAGTGGTGGCGCCATCACTCGCGACAAATTTCGAAATTAATGCATAAACGGATGCTAAATTTTTTTATTTTTATAAGAGTAACAGATCGAAATTGATACGCAAAGGACCTTTTACATGTTTGACCTAAGATTTTCTCACCCAGAAAATCCAAAAGCCGGAATTAAAATAATCACGGAGCCTTAAATCCGTACCATAAAAGTCTCCCAAATCAATTTTTATGATTCTATTTTATAATCATCTTATTCTTATAAAAATACCAAGATTTTATTTTCCAGAACGAAAAAACTGCAAGTGTTTTTATAAAAACAGATTCCATAACGTTACATAAGTTGTCAAACTTTAAAATGCGTTTTTACTCGAAATGTGTTTTTTTTTTTCGAGAAGCTCAAAACGGAGACCGATTACTCAAGTTTTCAAAATAAATCAGTGTATAACAGTAGAAGTGTTTTAATCTTCAGATTTATCGATCACTGCTTCATTACAAAATTGCAGTTCTTTATGTGAATATAATTACAAGCAATTTCGTAAAACATCTAAATGATGGATCTTTTAAACAGTAGAAAATACATCAAAATTGATCAGTTAGTATTTGTACAGGCGCGTCCCGTTTATGAATTTTTTGTCAAATTGCTTTAATTTATTTTTCTTTTCTTAATTTAAGCCTTATTTTCTTAAGATGATTTCATACCTCCATTTTTCGAAAGAAAACTTGTCAGAATGAACATTTGGATGGTGAAGAGTTAGTTTTCTCAAAAATAGCTGCCTATAAGGGGAAACTAGCTTGCTATCTAATTTAGATTCCGATAAAAAAAAATTTGTTAAAAGAGTGAGCGAAAATAGTAATTTCTCAAAAAGAACTTGACTAAATCTAAAGAAAAAGTGCAAATAGAATTGGTTATATTCCAGTAAATCCTATACAAAAAATTTAAAGGGTATAAATCAAGCAATAGATCTATATATTGATACTGAAGAGCCAAAACTGGTATGGATGATGGGAAATCGAAACATGCGTATTCAAATAAAAGATAATGGAAAAAATCAATCAGATGTACAGCGCTGTGGTCGGCAAAGCATATATATATATATATATATATATATATATATATATATATAAGACAACGAGTGTATATATATATATATATATATATATATATATGGCTATATATATATATATATATATATAAGATAAAAAATAAAAAACTGTTGTAAAAAAAAGATATGAATAGATGTAAAGCCCATTTAAGACAACGAGTGTCTGGAAAAGTTGTTAGATAGATTACTGCGCTGCTACAAGGACAGGTTTTAAAGATTTAAGTGAGTTTGAACGTGGTGTTATAGTTAGCGCACGAGAGCTGGGACCTAGCATCTCCGAGGTAGCGATGAAATTTAGATCGTACGTACGACCATTTCACGAGTGTACCGTTAATATCAGGAATCCGGTAAAACATCAAATGTACGACATAGCTACGGCCGGAAAAAAAATCTTGCATGAACGGTTCTAACGACGACTGACGAGAATCATTCAGGGTGGCAGACGTGGAACTCTTCCGAAAAGTGCTGCAGATTTTAATGCTAGGCCATCAACAAGGGCCACCGTGCGAACCATTCAAAGAAACATCCTCAATATGGGCTTTCGGAGCCGAAGGCCCAATCATGTACCCTTGTTGACTGCACGACACAAAGCTTTACGCCTCGCCTGCGCCCGTCAACACTGGACTGTTGATGACTGGAAACATGTTGCCTGGTCTTACGAGTCTGGTTTACAATTGATTAAATCTGATGGATCTGTAAAGGTATGGAGACAACTTCATGAATCCAAGGACCTTATAGGTCTACAAGGGACTGTTCAAGCTGGTGGAGGCTCTGTGATGATAAAGAGGGTGTGCAGTTGACCTGATATGGGACTCTGACAGGTGACAGGCACCTTAGCATCCTGTCTGAGCACCTGCCCCATTCATGTCCATTGTGCTTTCCGACGGACTTAGGGAATTTCAACAGGGTACTCTGACCCCTACAAATACAGAATTGCTACAGAGTGGCTCCAGAAGCACTCTTCTGAATTCAGACACATCTGCTGATTACCAAAATACCCAGACATGAACATTATTGAAGATATCTGGGTGCCTTGCAACATACTGTTTAGAAGAGATTTTCCCCCTCTCTTACACCTACTGATTTATGGGTAGCTCTGCAGGATTCATGGTGTCAATTACCCCCAGCTCTATTTCAGACATTAATAGAATCCATGACACGTCGTATTGCGGCACTTCTGTGGGCTCGTCTAGGTCGTACATAATATTAGGCAGGTGTACCAGTTTTTTTTTTTTGGCTCTTCAGTGTATATATATCGCAAGGGATGGCACAGAATTGATAGCATTATCAGATAGGGGATGGAGAATCTATTGCAGATCCATATCCTTGTGACGGGAAGAATGGATACCGCATAATTGTAATGTTCCTGGCAGATTTGTGACTCGAAATGTTTTGCGACAAAGAAGTGGTCCAACAAGCTTCGCGAAACATAATGTAAACGTAAGTTTTTGATGATATAAATGGTCATAAAACATGTTAATAACATGAAATAATATTAAGTAATTTTAAAACTAAACCCTGCAGAACTGTAATCCATCAATTGTTTAGTTATTATAATTATTTTGTCTATTTTATATCACGGTGTTGAAACGACACCGGTGGACGCTTAAGAGTAATCGAAATAACGGACGTTAATGAATGCACAAGAATTGTACAGTTTTCTCAGCTGAAACATTCAATTTTCTCGTCTTATATAGTTTTTGTACAGTAACTTCAATGAAAAGTACTTAATAATCACAGAGAAAAATATCTTCACTTTCTTTAAATTTAGAGTGAAACATATCTTAAATTGAATGTTTTTAAATTTATTTGTCCGGTTTCAGAATCTTCGCATTAAAAACGCACAAATAAAGTTATTTTCACTCAACTGTCACTGAGAAAACGTATTTATGAATTGAGTGTGGTGAATTTGCTGAAAACACATGACAGTTCAAAGACAGTTTTAAGATGTGCTTAGAATTTCGTAATTGTTTATCTATTTTATGAACTCTAAAATAAATGATAACCAGGTTTAAAATGTCAGAAAATTTCAATGCGTGTTTAAAAGTATTATTCTTCAAGTAATAGGAATTGAAATGTTGAATTTAAAATTCTTTAGAGATTGATTTTGTATAGAGGAGATTTTTTTCATAACCCATACATAATTTGACAACATTTGATAAAAAAGGGGTTATTTGTACATGTTGATTAATAAAAGTAATTAAAAGTGTATTCAAATAATTTTTCAAAGGAAGTCTTAATTTTCCCAACCACTTCATAATATTTTATTTACCCAATGAAGCAAATTTAATTATTTTGGAGATTTTTGAGAGTATTGAAAAAATTTCATAAAAAAAAGTCTGAAACGTTTTTTTAAAAATTTTATAACCAAAAATATAAATATGGAACAAAGCATTTTAAAATTTCATTTGATAATTAATAAGTATACTGAAGCATATTAAATAGAACTATTTTAAAGAAAATATATATATAAACATATATCTTTGGTTTATATATTCATTTTTTCAGTTCTACATATATCAGATTGCGCGTTTGTTTTGAAACTTAATTTCAGAGAAGCGAAGCAAAATTCTACATTAATGGAATACTTTTTAATCTAAAACTTTAAAAAAATTTCTTTGCTTTAAACTAATTAAAACGAAGATATCAATAAACTTTAATTACATGACACCAAAAAGTGCAACATAAAAGACAAAACGTTAATTAAATTATAAAAAATGTGAGATTCTATTAGAAAAGATTCTATGGGTTTAGGGAACTAAATACGTTTTCTGAAACTCTTATAAATAAGATAGCCAAATGTTTTCACGCATTTGAAATTTTGATAAATAATTGCTTTCTTAAAATAACTTTTGAAAAATTAATTCCATATGCTTCCTTCAATCGTTATTAGTTATATTATTTGTTTAAGCAAAATCGTTTGATAGCTACTTTTATGACGGTAATTTGTAAATAAATAATGGAACAGGATTTTAGAGTTCGGAGTTATGTTAGGTGCTAATAGAAACGAATAATAAAATGTTTCGTGTTTCTTTTATATTGAATAAGAAATAATATTTCATAATTTTAGCTTCATATACTAGCAGAAATTATGATTTACAATAAAATAATGAATTACCCTTTCATAAAGATATTTTTTTTGAGATTATAAGAGAAATGTTTTTCTATGCAAATAATATTAAAAAATGTGGTGACATTATTTTTATAATCCAAATATCATTGTATTTTTTTCTTCATTGACAATACGTTTTTTTTTTAAATTTTATTTGCGTTGTAATATAGTTGAAATTTTTTCTATGATTTATACATACTTATAAAGTTTTAAGTTGGATACCAGTAATTTTCAAAATATGAGTCACTACTTATTTATTTGCTATACATTCTCTTCTCAGTCAGTGACGTAGCCAATCTTAAATGTGCCCTGAATCAAAGTTCTTAGGGGCCCTTGTTAGTGGTCCCTTAAAATTTTGCGATATTTTTGCTTACGTGTTTTGAGGCCCCAGAACTTGGGGTAGCAGCTATGACCCTGTATCTGGTCCGTCGCCAAAGCCCTGATACGGTAGCAGCTATGCCCCTGTTCTCAGTCTAAACAATTAGAGTCAATTATATTATTATAAATTTAGTAAGGGAATCAAACTTAACACTTCTCTAGATCAGCGTTTCTCAAACTGTGAGGCGCGCCCCCTTGGGGGGCGTGACGACTCTACGAGCGGGGCACGGGCAACAAACAACAAAACAAACAAAGCACATTCTGACGTAATAAAAAAATTAAAAACTACACATTTACACTAGTATATCATACTTATAAATATATCAGTGCTATATAATGTATTTTATAATTAATATAACAATACTAAGTTATGAATTAACACTTTATAATTAAAACGGATTATAATTAATCCCTTAACTGTCAATTAAATGCAAAATTTACGCAATTCGCTCCCCAGTGCTAACCATTTACCACGTAGAGGCATGTATGTGATGTATTGGGGGGGGAAGGAATAAAGAAGCAAAAATATTCTGAAATAAAAGTAAATTCTTTGCAAACATTGTCAAGGTCCTTTTATTGCATTCCAAAGCTTTCGGAATAATTTTAGGGATATCAGAGCAGAGAAAAGATCGTACTTCGGAAAGACGTGTATATACGTCCTGGAAAATTAATGCTTTGACTGAGCGAGACGTTTATATACGCCGGTGGCACTTAAGAGTTTATGGTCGTATATTCGTAGTTTTAGTGTCGAAGTATAGTATTTTTGAATTCAATACATTGTTATTGTATGAAGCGGGCGCGATGAAAATCCTGATTGAATATTGGGACACGAATAATGAACTTTGAGAAGCACTGCTCTAGATAATTGAATTGCATCATCATTTGAATGTCATGAATGTCCATCAGATTTTAAGGATGAAAGTCTAAACCTGAAAGGTTCTAAGATCTCTATATAAATTTCTTATTTAAGTTCTAATCTCACAAAAACTAATAGTGCTGAGATGGATGATGATACAGAAATTCTTTTTCTACTGATTAGGGGTAGTTGTATTTTACGAGTATGAATGATACGGAAATGTATATATGTGTAAATGTAATCATAAACATTGTATTACGTAATAAATGGATTCGTTGAGACTGATAGAAGAAGTGGTTTTTCTTGAAAAATATATATGTTAGTAATCTGAATACACACTAAATATTTAAATGTGAGTTATTTAGGAATAGAATATCTAACACAGACTAACATTAAATTATTTGTTTGATCTTCTATACAGACTTCTTGAAATGTCTTAGAATATGTTTGATATCAAAAAAAATTTTAAGGCAGTACTATGATGGCCTCTTACACCTTCATGTCGGTACATTCTTTCTAAGTAATTTAGTTTTACGCCAAAGGGATTTCAATATTTGCTATTGCGACATCATTGTGTTGTAATCTTATTTCTTTAATTAGTCCGTTTCATTTCATTTCATAATATTTAAGTGCTTGTATTTTTACTTAATGAAAACTAAACATCATTCATATATTAAATGCGTTCAATGCTGAATTACATTATTTGTGTGAAACTAATTGAGCTTTATATCTGCAACAATTTTTCGTTTAAATTTTCTTTCAAATGAATTTTATTTAATATATAGTGGAGTCTGCAACCCTGAAGACTTCGCGTGATAATTAAATTAATTCTTTTCATTTACCTGCCTAAAAGAAAACATATTTTAAGCCATGGCTTTATCTTCTCAAAAACATATTCGTTGGTACATTTCAAAATAATAAGATGCAATATTCTAATCAATCAGAGCATTAGATAAAAGAAATTACATGATTCTAAAAGCTTCCGGTTGGGAAAGATATAAAAGCTAAGATCTCCGGCAATAAATAAGAAACCCTTTTGTGTATCGTCGAAGTCTGTATGATTGTGTTGCTGCTAATTATTTTGTCACTTAAAGCATTAAAATCAATAAAATGGGCAGCTAAAATTAGAAAATGTTTCCTCATTCGTTCAACGACTACAGCCATATTAAGATATCTCAGTAAAGTGTTTAATACAAGAGTGAATTTATATATAGGAGTTGAAGTTCTGTATCAATTTTTCTATACGATTGCAGTAAAACCTATTTTTTTTGTCACAGATATAAGCCGCATAAAAAATGTTTGAACATTTCATAAATAACTACTTATCATAAATAACTTTGTCGATATAATATTTAAATAAATTTGTTTTATGTGGTGGAGAAGGACCACATAAAATAATTCGTACTGAGAAAATGCGTCAATTATTTACGATACTTATGAGAAAATGCCTTAAAAAATTAAACAATTAAATTACACATGGAACCCTTTTAAAAACACTTAATTTCTCATTGTAGACATGAAGAAGTTTTCAAAATGCGCATGCATAATTCAATGCTACTCGTCGTAATCCAAACCACGCATCTTCCTGTTAAGAATTAATTCAAAATCGTTTTCGTCACTTGAAGAAACAATCTCAATCTATTTATTTTTTGAACCATAAAGTAAGTGATCAGTTTTTGCGACGGCAACTGGTTTGCCAGTTGCTTGTAAACGCCATGATTACAAGATATGCATGATTGAAACTCCTTTTGGAATTTCAAATATTTTGGAATTGGTATCTAAGTTAAAGAAATGCTTTTGAGAATTATTGGAAAGCTGAATCCCTGTATATATTTTATCCACTCTGAAAGAATCCTGTTCATCTGATCCGTCTTCATAATCTAACAAATTATCGATAATATCTCTGCCAATGACAATTTTTTTTCGAGCAATTGCGTGCTGCTAGTGAGTTTAGAGAAAACAATTGAGTGTGCATTGTCGGGTGACTGTTTTTATAACAGTCAAGTAGAGCGTCTTGAAGTGTTTACATTGATAGGAAACATTACTGTGGCGTCAAAGCCGTTAAAATCCATAAACCGTATAAAATAAGATTTCACAAAAAAAGCACAAAGATAAATCGCATAAAAAAGAAATCGCGTAAAAAAGAACCTACAAAAACAGGTTTCAAAGATGTAATTAATCTAAAAACTGGAATTTAGGTTTTAAGGTATCCAATTACGATTGAAACTATGATTTTTTAAAAGAGTACAAACGAATATTTCTTTTAATATTTAGTGTCACTTCTATTAGAATACACGTATTAAATTGTTTTAAGAATATAATTGCAATAAATCAATTATTTAGAGGTAATATTTTGGCAAAAAGTGAACTTGGGATTACTTTTTATCAAAATATTCTCCCTTTATAAGAAATCCTTCCATAATAATAATGTTTTGCTTATAAATAGACAAGACTTCTCTAGAAAGCCTGAAGTAGGAATTTTGAAAAATTCACATTATTTTAGAGTTAAGTTTAAAAAAAATTTTATACGTGTATTATAATCTAAATGGCACTACTAATCGAATGCCTAATTTAAAAAGACAAAAATAAGTTACCATTTCCCGCTCAACGCCGAATATTTACAGTAACTACAATTAGAAACTAGACTAACATGGAATTATTGACATTTTTTACAGATTTTTACTGAAACATTTTTTACCATTCGATTTATTTCAACTAAAAGAGCGAGTAGTGCATAGGAACTTCTCTCTAACCTTCCCCTACATTCGGACATAACCCCATTCAATTTCCTCCTGCACACGTAAACCCTCGTAGGCTCAGAGTGACGCACACACAATTACTAACATCAATTATTACTCTAACCTTCCAAACTGCATCAAATGTCTGCGAACCGATCGAAGTAGAAAGAGGTTCTCGCTCATGAAAAATGAACGGAGCCCTGTGGGGACTTTTCCCTGGGGAACTGTGTTTGTTACATCCCCTCTTGTACCGTTTGATGTGTCTTAGTCAAAAATCATACAAAGAATTATGAATCACTCTTTGGTATGCATTAATCTTGAGTGGTACAATCATTTGCGTCAATACTGTGATATGAATGATTCGTTGTTCCATTTGGTGTAATGAGTGGCCAAAAAATTGGCATGTTTGGCTAGGATTTATCTTATTTAGGAAATGGATGGTGATAACGATGGTGACGTAAAACTTTTGATGTTTCTACGGATATGTTAAATGGTGTATTTTGTGGCCTATCATGATTGCTTCTACTATTTGCTAACATATTTTTGATAGCTTTTCGGGAGTCTAGACGCCAATATAAATAATTTATGTGCCTTTTTTGTCAATAATGATACTGTCTAATTGAAGGCATATGCATATCAATCACAGACAAATCCAGCATATAAATTATTTTCCCTTTAAATAAATAAATGCCATTTAAATCCAAACTAAACGCTTCATATTTAAAATGAAAATCAACCTTGTAACTGTCGATTAAAAATTATGCGATTCGCTATTTATTGTCTTCATTTTTCACATAGGCACATATATGTGGTGTATTGGAGAAAATAAAAAGCATCAATAAGCAAATTTTTCTTCGAAATTGAGTAAATCCTTCGCAAACTCTGTCAAAGGATTTCCAAATCCTTTTCAATAGTTTTACAGTTAGCAGCATAAGGGAATTTTATCTTGTTTCTGAAAGATGTTATTAAGTGGAGCGTTTATGTAAACCAGTGGCAGTGAAGGGGTTAACAGTTCTGATAAAATTAATCAAACATTTAATAATAACTTTTTATAAACTAAAAAACTCGTAATTCTTATTTTTTTTCTTTTGAAGACATTATCTCAGAACATAAGGTCACATAAAAAATCATCATGGTGAGCACGTAGCTAGCGTTGTTTCAGAAAGGACGTGGACTCGAGTTCTGATAACAAAGAAGCCGTTTTGTGTAGTCCAGTGCCATCGAGTAAAGCTTCCGTGGGGGACAAAACCTTATGTTGAGGTTGAAAGAAAAATATTTTGGGAGTCACTTGACCTAGATTCATCATTAATATTTGCTGTGTTATTTATAAATATTGCGTTACAAACAATCAATCAACGTCTAAGCATAACATAGCTTTGTAAAATTAAAGTCTGATAGTAATTTAACATTTATTTAAACTTTAATGGTAAAAACATGAATGTCTTATAAAGTTATATTTTACATAAACTCTTATAACGTTTCAATGTTTTTAAACTTTTAAGTGGACTTGGTACCCTAAAAATCACAAACCTATCGTTTTTTTATTTTCATTTAATCTTATTCTTTGCATTATTATCTTTCGATTGATACAATTCAGCCACACCCCCTTTTTAGAAAAAAAAAGGTAAAAAATGCGTTATGATAAAAAAAATCTATTTTATAAATAGAAATAATAACTATAAAAAAGAATGTGTAGTATTAAAAGCGGAATATTTCTGAGGCAATACAATAATGTAATTTTTCTTCCTTGTGAAATGTGTGCATGTAAAATTTTTAAATTAAGGCATTTTATATTAATAATTTTATAATTTCAGTTCTTCTTGATATATTTTTCATACAAATGTAATACTTTAATTCAGTGCTTCTCAAACTTTCAATACTGGCGCCCCCCTTTTCGAACAATTTTTATCGCACCCCCCTTATCCATTAATAATGTACTGAATGCAATAATAATGCACTATGACGCTAAAGCTACAATAGGCGATCTTAATTATAAACCATACAAATTGGTAACATAAGTATTAAATTTTGTATACTTCTTTTAAGCAAAAATAAATAAATAAAATAATAGGATAATTAGTATGTTATTTTTCCTTTCTCTAATTTTTAAATTGAATATATTGCAAAATGCGGTGGCTGCTTAGAAGAGAAAATATAGATATCTGCTAAATATAGAAAAATAACTCAAAAGGTCAATTTCTAATCATAAGCATTCCTTATGAAAACTTTGTTTTGCAAGACAAGCCCATGGAACACATAAGAGATAGGTCATAACTAAATGTACCAATAACTTACAAAGTCAAACAGATTACAGCTGTAATATGCAGTATTTCAACAATAATGGCAGTGATGAATTTTTCATGTTCCTAAATTGATTCAATTCTGGGTCTGGGATCTGTTTTTTCTCTGAAAGAGTAGTATGTTAGGTTTAAAAAGAAAGCGTAATAAAAAAAATCTCTCATCATGGGATTACAGCAAATCAAATAAAAGTCTTTTTATTTGGTTATAGGGTCAAAGATAGCTAATTAGGTATTGAAGAAGTTTTTATTTTTGATGACTTAATATCGCGCGCGCTTATAAATTATATCAGAGTAAAAGTGCATTTTTCATTATGTCTGAAAGTATTTTGTTTTAATTCATTCCAGTAAATTAATTATGTTTTAATTTTTTTATTTTCGATATGCTCGCGCGCCCCTTGTAAGGTTATCGCGCCCCCCTCCAGGGGGGCGCGCCCCACAGTTTGAGAAACACTGCTTTAATATTATAAGAAGAAAAACAGCTAAAATTTCTGTCGTGACAGAAAAAAAAATTTTTTTAAGTTTTTCTTGAGTTTTCTTGTGCAATTTGTACTCTCTAAAAGTTGATCATTTATAAAAATGTGTGGGTTGAAAACATATGAAAATGCAATTATTTTAAAGAAAATCCGTATAAGTAATATCTTAAAGTGGTATTTTAAGTTTAATTAAGCTTATAATAATTATTTTTTCAGAATTATAAATTTTAAAATGGTTTTTCTCAGTTTGTGTTTTTCGAAACCTTAGTGCATTCAAAATGCTACTCCTTCGACAATTATTTACCAATCCCTTCAATTTTATTCCTGCGTGTTAAAAATAAATCATGTAATAAAATTAGGGATTCGTTTTGCTATAAACTGAATACTTTTTTTTAAAAAAAATAAAATGTAAGGCATGTTGGCTTTTTCGTTGATTTTTAGCCGGTATATCAACATTTTATTTTTTTTTCTCGAAAAAGAATGAAGTTATTCTAAAATTGATCCCTAAAGTTGCTTAGAACATCCATAAGAATATTATAAAAAAATTCTGGTCAAAAAATTAATTTTTACAAAAGGAGTAGAATTTTAAAAATTTTCCCAATTTTCTCCAAAAAATTTAAATTTTTAAAATTGTGTGAATAATATATGAAAATTTTCATCTGGTAACATTTTCTTGAATAGAAACATTGCATAAAATGTTAAAATATAATTTTGAAATACGTAAATAAAGAAGTTTGCTCAAAGGGTGCCAAGTCCCCTTAAGTTCAATGTTTATATATTTAACTTTAAACTTCAAAGTTTCATTTTTAACTTCAAAATCTTTATGCGCCAAGCCGCAGATAGAACAATACACACTACCACAAATAACGTTCTCGTCTTTAAAAATAACAAAATAAATTTCATTGTAAATGAAAGCATCACTCCAGCATCTTTTATTTCAAACCAAACCAAATAGTTCTGGAACTCATACGGTTCACACTAGGAGACATGTGACCAGAATACTTTTGTTAAGCTAAAAGCTGGGTTCAGGAGTCATTTAAATCTAATCCGAGTAGAATAGCTGATGTCTGTTAAATTATAGAGAATCCAAGTCCTCACTTTGGCATGGAATAAGAGAATGAAGTATTAACATAAATGCCGTCCCCGGCACCTCCGCGTAAATCCATCAGCAATCAACCCTTATATTGCTTTGAAGTGAGACGTTACTTAAAGTTAATCAATCAAACTTCCCTTTGTAGAAGTAATGTCATACTAATAAAAATAGTTACTTATTTATAGGCCTTTGCATACTTTTCAAGAGATATTTGCTTGAGTGAACATCGATAAATAATTGCTTTTATGTACAATTTAACTGAAAATAGAAATTAACGCTTTTTTCAAAATCACAAAGTTAATTGAAATCGGAAATTTTAATACTTCAGATAGTTTGAGATAAATTGTTCTAATCAAAAATATTCTATTGTTTTAATCTATATTATAAGAACCTCTTACATCAAAACCAATCAATTATCAATTGAAAAAAAAAGAGAAAAAAATTGGATTACACGTCCCCCACTCACATTAACATATAAAAGTTCACTGCTGGGCAATAGCTGAGGACGGATAACCCTATCATCCATAGCAACCACAAAATGAAAGGAAGCAAAATGTGGAAAATTAGAAGAAGTGCGGGATATTAGTAAGAAGAAGTATGAGTATGCAAATTTTTTTCCCACGTCTGTTCATCACGTGATAGCGTTCATAAGAGCTTTAAAGGTTTTGACGCGTGTTAACAGTGTAATAGACGAACTTAAAATTTTGGGCATGTCTTGTCGACATCACATAGATGATTTTATGCGTGGCCGAATTATTGGAAAGATCGAAGAAGGGCAAAAAATAACAGATGTTGCCAGGGAGTTCGACATCGCTCACAGCGTTGTTTCACGGCTGTGGAAGTCATTTAAAACTACTGGAATGTGTAGTAGACGGCACGGGGGAGGTCGTGTTAGAAGTACGACGCCTGCAGAAGACAGATATATCGTATAATCAACAAAAAGGAACAGGCACACCACACCTCAGCAGGTGGCAAATCAGTTTCTTGCTGCCTCAGGAAAGCAGATCTCCCGAAAAACTGTTGCCAGACGTTTGAGGGGAGGAGGACTATACGCACGCATACCTGTTGTGTGCGTCCCATTGACCAGACAGCACCGTACTGACCGTTTGCAATGGTGTCGTGAGCATCACAATTGGACTGAACAGGACTGGGCATGCGTACTATTCTCAGATGAGAGTAGGTTCAGTCTGTCATCGGATTGTAGACGCCAACTGATCTGGCGCGAGTGGTACTGCTTATCGTCCAGAAAATATCCAGGAAAAGGACCGATATCCGACATGCAGTATCATGGTGTGGGCCGGCATCATGATCAATGGCCGCACGTGCCTACATGTGGTTGCGAATGGGACTATGACGGGCCAACGATACATTGATGAAGTTCTACTTCCTCATGTTCGTCTTTTCCGTGGTGCTGTCGGTGATAAATTTGTTTTTATGGATGACAACACAACATGTCATCGAACACTCGCTGTTCAGGATTGTCTAGACAGCGAGAGTATTCAACGTCTCGTATGGCAAGCGCGTTCTCCAGATCTAAACCCCATTGACAATGCGTGGGATGCTTTGGGGAGGCAAGTTGCTGGTCGAAACTATCCTCCGACAAACAAGAACACCCTCATCCGTGCACTCACAGAGGAATGGGATAAATTGCCTCAACAGCTGCTGAATAATGTTGTGCAAAGTATGGTATGACGTGTGGAATGTTGCATCACTCTCCACGGTGGACATATCCCGTACTGATACCTTTCTTTAAGGTGCCTGCTGACTTTTAGATGCATTGTTCCATTTCTCCGTACGCAGATCAAATGAACATTTTTTTCCTTTCAGATGTTTCACAGCTTTTGTACTTTCCAGAACAATAAATATTCTTTATTCTAAACATATATAAGTATATTTTCTCTATCCCTCCCTCTGTATATCAGTGCTTCTCAATGTTTCAATATTTGCGACCCTATTTACAATCATCATTTTCATCGCTCTCCCCTCCAGACAATAACAATGTATTTAACTCAATAATACTACACTTTGACGCTAAATTTACAATAGGACTTAAACCTCTTACGTGCCAATGGCGTATATAAACGTCTCTCTCTCTCTCTCTGCCAAAGCGTTAATTGCACCGGACGTATACATACGTATTTTTGAAGCACGATCTTTTCTGTGTACTGCTATCCATAAAACTATTCGGAAGGCTTTGGAATGAAATAAAGGGGCCTTGACACTGTTAGCGAATGATTTACTTATTTTAGAGGATTTTTTTTTTTTTGCTTATTTATTCCTTTTCACCTCTCCCTCTAATGAGTTACATACGTGCGCTTACGTCGTAAATTGAAGCATTAGGGAGCGAATCGCGTAATCTTTAATCAGCAGTAAAGGGAATTATTATAAACCGTATAAGTTAATAAGATAAGATAAGTGTTAATTTTTGCATATAATTTTATGTATGATAGGCCCATGGGGTCATTGGTTTTTGTTAAAAAATGTTGTTCTTAACTTAGTATTGTTAAATTAAGTACTTTTGGCAGCATTGATAAATTTAAAAGTGTATTATATCTGAGTAAATGCGTATTTTATTTTTCATTATGTCATAATGTCTTTTGCTTGTTTACTTTCAGTAAATTAATATATATATTTTTTAAATAATCTTTTCTTTTCAACTTTTCAATATTCTCGCGCCTCCTTGTTGAGTTATCTGGCCTCCCAGAGGGCACGCCTCTCAGTTTGAGAAACACTGTTTTATATATATGTAGTATATGTATACTGAAGCAGAAATGAAGACAAAAATTACCGAAACACTGCATTCTACTATACTCATAGAAGGAAGTAAATGCGATTATATTTGTAGGCAACAAGAAGGTATATAGATTCCAGAAAAGTACGCACATCTTCGTTTTAAAGCAGCTATAATCCGAATTGATATTTAGTCGCCCTCGCATTGGATTACGCATACGAGAAATGATTCCATTCATTTTCAAGTCTGTTTCACAATTCATCCATCACAACGGTTGAAGAGTGGTAGTGGCCTAAATACTCATGTATCCATGATTAAATCATCGAAATGGGTGAGAGATGTGGGGAACGTGTTGGCCAGGAAACTGCCAATCTCTATCTTTGATGAGATAGTTAAGGACATGACGGGCAACAAGTAGTCTTTCGTTATCGTGTCGATAGACGACCTCTCCGTGGAATGAACAATTAGGCGCACCGGCAATGATATATGAGATATGTCACACTGTCTGTTCAAATTACCTGTTACGCGAGCAATGGTTATTCATATATTCATGTCGTGTACCCAATGCCTGCTCATACTGTCAAAAAGGTTTAGGCAACGCATTACGAAACCAATCCCAGCAGGCCTTGTATAATTCGTTGTATTCGGTGTCTCCCGATGTGAATACGTCCAGCATTATGAAACATGGGAAGGACTGACACATCTATCAAACTACCTTCATCCAGTTTGTTATAGGGAGCAACTCTGTCTAAGGGGTGTCTATAGTAAGAGTTAAGGAATCCTGCAATAATTGTCACCGTGTAAGCGGACAGTACATCGTCAGATTATCTTTGTGGTTACTTGTTAGGCTGTAAATATGTCCACTTTTTTACTCCTGGTCCTTGAAATAGCTGTGTGATCCTGCAATGCGGGCTTGACGACATACCTGTCCTCTCGAGTGTCAGTAATGTGAGGACGGAGAAATCCTGGATGAAATTGAGTTTGATCCTTCGGGATTCCTCGATTCCATATTCGCATGGCAACAGTTCAATCCCAACTACACCAAGTAGCGATATAGCGGAACGATAAACCACACTTTTAACAAGTCATAATCCTACAAAAATCGAATTCTGCCTTTCGCTGGTACTTAGTTCTCATTCTTTTACTTGGCATAAAAAAACGTCTCACAACCAGTCAAATTTAAATGCGTTTTCCGAAATTGGATTATACTGCATATCTTTCCTTTTACACAAAGTTTGAGATGCCGTTTCTACTCATTTCGTCATTCGATTCCTCTATAGGTATTTGCTTCTTGAAGTTTTCAATTGAGTCATACTTTTTTGACAGTGCAACAATTTCATCGGCCGGTAGGACATATATTCTACTTTTTTTTTAACAGCATATAGAAAGAGAATTTCAAAACAGCAAAATATTTAAAAAAATAAATTTTAATATTCTTGAGATACTTTTAGTTATGTTATTTAACTAAAGAATAGAATAAATGCTAATAATTCTTCGCAGACTTAACTTTCTAAAAAAATTCTGACATTTCCCCAAGCAACTTACAAATCTGACGAAGTTTTACACTTTTTTTTTTTTTTAAAAAAAGAATTATTTTTTTTTTAATTTTTTTGCATACTGCTTTATAATCAAATGCTAATATTATTTTCTTACAATAAGGAATGTCAATAAATGTTTAGACTTAACACGTAATTTTAAGATGTACAAGGAGAAGAAGATTAAATTTATTTGAACTTGTTAAGCGATAAAAAAGAAATTCAATAGTATAATATCCCATCATATTTCAAACATTATTTTCTAAAGCACACATTTTCTTTATCTGGAGAATAAATTAAAAGGGAAAAAAAATACCAAGTACAAAATTTCTAATGGAAGAAATCTTAAAATGATTTTCTGAGTGCAAATGAAGCAAAAAAGAACGAAACTAATAATTCCGATGAAAGAATTTACTCAATCCTTTTATCCTTTTGAATAAAGTGGGTGTACCGTAATATACCTTGTCGACTTTTATTTCAAAGACAAACATACTATAGTTCTTTTCTCCTCATCTCGAAAAGGGATTTTTCAAAAAAAAAAAACTGCTTTACTTCAATAAATATTTCTTTAGTAAATTAATTTTCTAATTTAGATGGTAGATTTCATATATATATACACCTGAAAATATCATGTCTTTTCTTTTTCTATGTGATGAAACACAAATAGAATATTAAAAGGAATCCATAACCAAAATTTCGCACTTAAAATTAAAAAAAAAATTTGAAAGCACAAAAAGTATACGGCTAATAATTTTTTTCTTGCTATGGCGAAAGACTTTCACAAATATAGATAACTGCTATTGGAAAAAATATATCACTAGCAAAAATTAAATGCGTTTTTACATATTTAATATCAAATGTTTCACAAAAATTTCACTGCTTACTTAGATAAAAAATTGAAAGATTTAGTTCAGTTTTCAACATAATTCTTTACATTTTTTTAGTTAGCAAATATTCAAGGTTAATTTAGTTAAAGTTAGTCTCATAATTAATTCTAAAAATACGTTGGAAATAACCGTATTATTATTTCTCGTTATAATTAATTTTAATCTCTTCCTCAGTGAAGAAATCATCAGGAAATATTTTTACAAGTTTTTAATTTTATACCTCTTTTAAAAAAATAATAAGAAGGTTCAGAAAATGTTCAATCCAATGTATAGAAAATATTGTTTTCTGTTTTTAAAATTTATTTTACTCAGTTAATTATGATTTTTTTTTTTTGAAGAATTATATAAATGAAGAATTTTTTTTTTTGAAGAATTATATATTATCTTTCTAAATGGCATAAAACACATTGAAATATTTTAGTTAAATCTAGAAAACGAATTCATGTTGGTAAACATTATTTAAAAAAAAAGTCTAACATATTTTCTGAAGTTAGATATCTACATTTATTTGTCTTCAAAAATAACATCGGCTAGTTATTAGTTGCGTAACACTATGTTTTTCATTAATGTCATGGACATAACCTCGAATCATTGTTTATTAAACACTAAATTTCCTTTTAGAGCTTTTTTTTTAGTTACTTTGCTTGAAAACTTATGCTAAAGTAAAAAGCGCAAACATGTATTTAAAAAAACTGTAGACTGAAATGAAGCTTTAATGGAACATATAAAACTTGATACGCAAATCAGTGAAGTCAGTTACGTCATATAACATAAATGAGGAAAATACATGAAAACTTTTCAAAAAGTTATTGCAAAAATTCAATTAAAATTATTCAAAACAAGTTTAAGTATGTGATACAAGATAAATTAAATAAATATTGAAACATAAAGCGAAAAAAAATTATAATTTTATTAATTTTTACAAATAGAAAGTGATTTGCATTTTTACAATTGTATCTAAAACTCTGAAAAGAAGACAGAAAAATGATGTATATTTTAAAGAAAAGCGAAATAACAACGACACCTAAAAGTACTATCAAACAATCATACTTAGAATAACAATAAGAAAATGAGTTAATTTTACTACAAAAAGGAATGCATACATTACAGCGTAATAAACCATAATAGTAAAAAATTCGTTATACTTCTTCTAGAAGGTCTGGTTTAAATACATTTCAGAAATATAATTAAAAAAAATTTGATTCCCACAACTCTTATTTTACATACAAATCTAATACTTCTATACGTACAAATCGATAAATCTACTATTGATACGAAAAGTCATACCATGCAAGCTTTTTTTTACTAACATAGAAAATAAAATTAAATACGAAATGTATATCAAATGATTTCATTCGAACAATGTTGTGTTTTAAAAACAACTACTAAGATTTATTATAAAATAGGTGACTTTCAGACGACGCATTACGAAAATTAAAATGTTATAATCAATTTCAAATAAGTATTAATTTGTGTACAGTTCAGAGAAAAAAATCCGAATTAGGATCCAGTATATTATTGAAGTATATTAACTATTAATAATTATTAGAATGCAGTCTATAACAGAATTTACATAAAAAGAGAAATGAAACGAATATCTATACAATATGAATTCCTTTAACATATTATTCTATTTTGTGAAGGGATATATATATGTATGTATGTATTATGATATTAAAATTCGCATGCATATATTGTATTAAATATAATATATACTTTACTTCATTAAATCACTTTGCGCAAATTTAATTCCACGAATTATTTTTATCTTAATTAATGAACTATTATTTAAAAGAGAAAAAATGTCACAACTATTTTAAAAAAATGCAATATTATAATGAGTTTTAGCTTATATTGTAATGAGATGTTTACTGTTATCTTTAAAAAATTTAGAAAATCTTTGTATTTTTTAATATGCATTTGGCTTAACATTTAATTCAGAATATAATTTGTTAATTCTGATTACGAACCTATAACTGTCCAATTTAAATTCTTCTTTCTTGTTAGCAGTTTTTAATTAAATAATGAAATGAATCAATAGAAATATTTCTGAAAATCTACGAGATCTTCAGCTAATCAAAACAATAAATCTTATCCTACATGGTCTGAGTATATTGCCATCGACAATCTACTAACTCTAATAAATCTGCCCCAATCTAATAACAAAATCCTAATCCTAACTCCTTCAGAGCATCGGAGATGAAACTTATTGACCACTATTTCTTGATTACAAGATGCAGAGACTTACCATCCAGAAAAATAGCCAACGGCCTTTGGTCAAAGCCATGGTCGTTAGTGAGTGACGGTAGTACTCATTGGGAAGGCATGGCTCGGGGCAAAGCACATGGTTCTCCTAAGTCATCTCTCTGTGCTAACATCCCACCGAATGAAAACTCTTGCACCCTCTCCGCATCCGAGATGCTTTTCCGTTGATCCTCAGCCTCCCCTTTCGCTGGAGGAAGATTATTCACAAGGGTTGTCGGAATGGATGGCGGTCGCCAATTCGTAAAAGTTTGAACGCCAAATCGTATTGTATGGAATATTTGGAGATGGAAGATGTGATCTGGGTAACTGTGGAGAAATTGAATGTTGTGTTCTTATATAGGAATTCTTACATATAAATGTCTCGAATTAAACTTCATATTTTGAATTTAGAACTAAGAAAAATAAAGCAAGAAAATGGGAGATAAACGTTTGTGATAAACATTCATCAGTACTTATAATAAGTGCCAATTTAAGTATATTATATAGCTGAATAATTAAAAAAAATAAAGCATATATATATTCGACATACATTACAACGTTGAAGATCTTGGAGTATGCATACTACTGCCAAGAGTGCTCTGAAATATAAATAAATTTTCCTATACATACGATTCTTGATAAAGAGTTTTTAAAACACACGTTATATTAAGCTTATTTTTATGTTAATATTTAAATATATGTTTGTAATAAAATAATAATCTTTTTAAAATGCATATCTTTGGATGCAGTTACAAAACGTTTGAAATCTAGAAATGTAAATCATTAAAATGATTGCTTGAAATAGTAAATGTATGTTAGAAATGCTCATTATTCATAAATAAAAAATATAAAAATCCTTATCTAGGCAACAATGCTTAGGAACATTAATACTTTAAGATTATTATACAAGGTTAAAATCTAAAACAATTATGCAAAAAATTCGTGAAAAGTTCTGAATTAAACAGCCTTTAATTCTTCTGGACTTTTAAGCTGTAATTGCTTAGATTGCTTTTACAAATTTTCTCTCTCTCGTGAAAGAATTTTGATTTCCTGAACAGCCAAAATGCGATAAAATTAAATTACGTTTTGAATATATATTATTGTTTATCTCCCTACAGAATGAATATCGGCAGTTTTGAAAATAATGTTTGGATGTATTGTATTAAAAAATGCAGTCTGCTCGTTCATTGTTATTCGTAAGCAAAAATCTGTCATGGAATTATCCATATTAAAGAATGTATGAATCTGCAAATGGCTAAGTATTTATAGAATGGGATGCATTTTTTTAATAAATACTAAATTTGAAGAAGTTACTGGCATTTCATGTCAATGACTAATATATCATTTAAAAGTTTACCTTAAACGTAGCATATGATTTAAGATTTTAAACAAAGTAATTATTAAGTATAGCTGATGGTGATGTTTTAGTGGTAATTATTAGTAATTTTAAACCTATTCTTGAAAAATTTAAGAATTAATACAGTGTTTCTCAAACTGTGGGGTGCGTTCCCTTGGGGGACGTGACAATTCTACAAGGGGGCGCGAGTCTATTGAAAAGTCAAGAACAAAAGACTATTTAAAAAATTATTAATTTACTGAAAGTAAACAAGCAAAATACATTCTGACATAATAAAAAATAAAATACACATTTACACTGATATATTACACTTATAAATATGTCAGTGCTACACAATGAATTGTATAACTAATTAAACAATTCTAAGTTAAAAACAAGTTTATTAATTACCTGTGACCCCATAGGTTTGTCATATATGCAATTTATAACAAAAATTAACACTTATATTGATAATTTTTGTACGGTTTATCATTAAACCTTGACTGACGATCATAAGTTTCGCGATTCGCTTCACAATGCCAACCGTTTTCCACGTAGGAACGCGTATGTGATGTATTAGGGAGGGGGGAAGAATAAAGGAGCAAAAATAATCTGGAATAAGTAAATCCTTCACAAACATTGTCAAGGTTCTTTTACTGAATTCCAAAGTCTTGTAATAATTTTACGGATAGCAGTGCACAGAAAAAATCATACTTCTCGGAAAGACGTATGTATACGTCTGAAGAAATAAAGGCTTTGGCTTAGCGAGACGTTTATATACACGGGGGCGGGGCTTAATAGCTTTAGGTCGTATCGTTTTAGCGTCGAACTATAGTATTATTGAATTCAGTGCATTGTTACTGTAGGGGGGCGATGAAATTAACGATTGAATATTGGGTCGCAATTTGAGAAGCACTGAATTAATAGAAACACAATAATTGGATTTTACATCTATTTTGTGTAAGTACGTGTATTTAATCCCTAATTTATTATTAATACAAACCATTTAAGAGGAAATAATTGTCAACACATTTTTTTTAAGAAGTTATCATATATTTGCCAAGTATGAGCATCTTGCCAATCTTACTGAAATTCCTTTTTGTTTTTATATGTGTTCCAAAAACTAAATCATTATTTAATATTTCCTTGGGCTTCTGTAATCCGAATTACATTATATGCAATTTTCTTTCTTTTCCTTGACAGTAAGAACACAGTTTCCTTTTTATCGTCTCTCTTGTAGAGATTTGTAAACGTCAAGACTGATTACATATAATTGCATCATATATATCGCTCTAGACGGGTAAATGAGTTAGAAAACTAGTTTTTGTCTACAATATTTATCATGTCTGACTTGAATCGAATAAATGTCCGAAAATTAATTATTTAATTCCATAGCTTAGCGTATTTTTATTTATCCAGCTTATTTTTTACTTATTTTGTTTGCCACATTATTTATTTAGCTTATTTTATTGTTTATTTAGATTATTTTGAAATCAATTTTTTGTGTGTGTTTTTAAACCTTTTTTTTCTGTCTCTCTCTCTCTCTCTCTCTATTATGTAACCGTATAGTTAAGTGTGTTCGTAAATGTGATACAAAGAAAAGAAACAACTTTGATAAATTTTTTTATTACTTTGTAATTTTTTTAACCCCTTAACTACCACTAGGGTACATATACGTCTCTCTCAGCCGTTGCGTTAAATGCATCGAACGTAAATGTTCATTTTTTTTTAAATGATATCCTTTTATTTCCACTACTATCAATAAAACTATTCAAAAGACTTTGAAATATACTAAAATGACCTTGACAGTGTTTGCAAAGGGAGAAAAATTTATTTATTTATGCCTTTTCTTTTCCCCATAATACAACGCATACTCGCGCTTATGAGAAAAACAATGGCAATAGGGAGCAATTCGCGTAACTTTTAATCGACAGTTAAGATGTTAAGTGTGTTCACAAATTAATACAAAAGAAAGAAAGACAGATTTATTTCATTTCTTTGTAATTGCTTTAATAAAAGAAATCTTAGTCCAAAAATAATTATTCAAGAATGATACCTTTTCTGAAATGTATCGTTATTCACTTTCATTGTATTTTAAGAATAATGGAAGTTTATTTTGAAACCTATGTGATTAAATGATTCGAGGGTTTCTCATTTTACATTAGATGCAAATCATAAAGATGTTTTACAAATGTTATTTTTAGCTGTGAATTTCAATGTACGAAATCTTTTTTTAATACAAAAAATATTATTTCAAAAGAAAAAAAAAGAAAATAGAAAAGTAAATAAGAAGAGGAGAAATGAGACATTTTCAACATCAATGTTCATTTTCATAGTATTTTTAAGTTTGTGGTAGTTTAACAATATTGAAATTATCAAATGAGGACATATCATTTGGAGTTGTATATACCATTGCAGTACATAATTTTATCTTCTTGAACACTTTTGTTCTGTTCGTTGCATCTACATGTATTGCATAATTATTTTTAACTCCTCATGTGGTGTTTTTTTATTCCAATTTCAAAGAGAGTTGTTTTATTTAGATAGTATTCTTTTTTTTCTGAAAAGCATCCGATAATGTGATTTTTAAAAATTGTATACCTTTCACCAATTTTTTTATTAACTTTCGGATGGACGAATTTCGATATAAGCAGAAAATTGCATTCTGAGTACATATAATGTTCATATATACTCAAGATAAAATATAAGCTTAATCCAAGTTTATATTTTAAGCTTCCATATCGAAGGCTTTTTTTAATCAATTCCTGCTATTCACTCACGCTCTCTGTATATTTATTTATTTTATTTATCTTGGTGGAGTTTTCAATCGTTAATAAAATACATTTTAAAGCGCTCAATTAAGCTGAAGTTTTAACACATGATTATTTTGGATGACAATACAATAATTTAATTATAATTAATAAAAATTAATTGATTAAAACTAATTATTTAAAGAATTACAAATACAGCCACAATTGCATCCTTTTTGGCGACTTGTGTCAAAACTTGAAAAGGTTTTTTTTCTCACGTTTTAAAGCATTCAATCGAACTGAAATTTTATATACACGATTGTTTTGGATGACAATATGATACTTTAATGATAATTAATAAAAATTTATTACCACTTAATGTTGTGATTCTGTCCATATTTATATTAATTGTAACTATTGAATAAAAAAGTAGCTGAAATTAATTTTTTCCTTCTTGATCTAAGTAGGAATTGACTTAAATTTTTTTATATTATTTATATATATATATATATATATATATATATATATATATATATTTAATTTATAAACCTAGATACAGAGTTTTCCTACATCATATTATTTGTTATGATTATACAGATTATGTTGCCGAATTCGACCGACATATTCAGAAGGGTGGCAGTAAGCAGAATGGGGATGATACAATGAAGCATGGATCGCAAACCGCGTTTAGTTGGTGAAAATCTCAATAAAAGTAACCGTCTGAAGGACAATGAGACAAACGAGGGGTGTGGTCAAACTGAAGCGAGGATAACGTATTCCGCCCAAATGTCTCCATGGTGTAAAATATGTTGATGTGCAACATCTTTCCTCTCCGTTGCTGGTTTTTGTGGGAGTGATTTCGTAAAAAGCGACGAATGTGTGTAACAGGATGTGACGTAAGCGCGCGCTACTTGATTTGACCAATGAGAGTGCGTGGCTGTGTCATTTCGCTACACTAACATGGGGTCCAACTCTAGTAGCCATCAAGCACTCGAGCACTTGACTCTAAATCCGTTAGTCATGATATTGGGGGACATAAGTGCGGCAGAATGTTTATTTGAAAATGGACAAACAGAAATTTCGGTGGTCGTACACATTTCTTCGAATCTAACGATTAAAAAAAATTAAAGGTTTCCTGAATTTTGTACATTTACCATATAACGAAAGTTGGCTCTGCTCTTTAAAAAAATTATCACTCGCTTTCCCAATTTTGAGTGGCAATTTTAACTTTAACTTCAGTTTGCAAAAAGCTGAGCCGCTCATATCTTTTTTGAATGATGAACTCAAGCTCGAAATGAACACAAAAATCAAAATGTTTCGACTGCTATCAGTGGTACTGTTATTAACGCTGTTTTTTTCAACGGTTTTTAAATACTTTAAAATCACAAGTATATGTATCATATTTTAGTTATCATAAGTCTATTGTCTCCGCTTATCCCCAAATTGAACAAGAATATTTTGTATAAAATATTGCATTTTTTGTTTTACTCTTTTGTTGTTAATTAAATACAATTTCAATTAAATATATAATTATTTGATAGAAAATTATTTCCAATCATACCCATTTTATATTTTTTTCAGGAAAAAAATTAATATTGCGTATTTACCACGATAACATGTCAGATGTTACACATCATCTGCGACTACTGTAAGACTCGTTTTTTTCATTCAGTACGTCTTTATGGAGTTGTTGCACGGAGTACTGGCCCCTTGGGACTAGAGCGTAAGGTTCATGGAAGATAATACACCAGCACATTTTTCGATTGCAGGGCGTAACCGCATCAATGCTACATTTCCCAGGAGATGGATTGAACACGGTGTATCTATTGCTTGAGCTTCACCCTCTCTGAACCTCTATTCTTTGAATTTCATCTTCTGGGGACAACTGAAATCGCCTGTGTATGAGGCACCGGTGGCTGCAGTGGGAGATTTCAAGGCACAGGTCGTCGTCGCAACAGCTGACGTCGACAACACACTGGATCTGTTTGAACATATCCGGCACTCCATCACACGTCGGTTTCGGGTATGCTATCTCTTACACCACCGTTTCTCAAACCGTGGGAAGTGATAACTCTACGAGGGGGGCGAGCATATTGGAAAGGCAAAAACAAAATGTTACTTAAAAAAATTAGTAATTTACTGAAAGTAAAGGAACAAAATACTTTGTGATATAATAAAATATAAAATACACATTTACACTGATATAATACACTTATAAATGTATCAGTACAGTACAAAGTATATTTTATTATTAATTTAACAATACTAAGTTAAGAACAAATTTTTGATAATTATCATTGACCCCATGGGCTTATATTAACACTTAACTTGATAATTTGCTCGGTTTATACTTAATTCCTTAACTGCCGATTAAAACGTACGCGATTTGCTTTCTAATGCCACCATTTTCCTCTTAGATGAGCGTATTTTGATGTTTTTTGAGGGGGAGAAAAAAGGAAAAAATAAGCAAATCCTCTGAAATAAGTAAATCCTTCGCAAACACTGTCAAGGTCATTTTATTGCATTCCAAAGCCTTCGGAATAATTTTACGAATATCCCTGCATATAAAAGATCTTACTTCGGAAAGACGTATATATACGTCCAGAAAATTATTGTTTTGACTGAAAGAGACGTTTATATACGTCGGGGGCACGTAAGAGGTTGAAGTCGTATTGTAGCTTTAGTATCAAAACATAGTATTATTGAATTCAATACTTTATTATTGTATAAAGGGGGGATGAAAATGATGATTGAATAGTGGGTCGCGTATATTGAATGTTTGGGAAGCAAGCACTGTCTTACACGACAACTTCGAACAGTTGCTGTGATAATCACGTCGATCTGTGATGCATTATTCATATTGTAAACATGGTCTACGTATAATAAATCTATTTTTTTATTCTTTATTTCCCCTTTTCATTCCACTCGACATCACTCACTTCATAACTTTTTCAGAAATTACTCTGGTTAAACAAGATTTGTGACCCCATGTTCTATGGCAGGGGGGTAGCGGGCCTCTCTAGATCAACATGCCATTTTTTTAAAGAAGTGTTTAATGAGACATAGACGTGCTATCAAATAATTTTGACTTGTGATTAATGTGTAAATAATAAAACTAAATACTAACAACTCAAAACTTTCTATTTACTACGAAAAAATACCTTTTGCACTGTATAGTTGTAAATGTTTTAGTTATACGTGTAATTCAAATTAAAGTAACATTAGTGTTATTTCTGTTGTCACAGATTGGATGACAATTATAAATTATATTAGGATTATAAGATATATCTTTATATTAACATTATAAATCTTCTCTTCCGAATGGTCTCGAAGCAAGTTATTTTTGTAGTGGTTCACTTTTTTGACGAGAAGATTTGTGATTTGCTTCAAAATGCCATTTTACAGACGATATTCTGCATACCACTATTCCAGAACGTAAAACACACACCGCTTTCTCACCTTTACTAGTAATGTCATATTTCTAGATTCACCATGATTGAAATTCTCTGTTACACTTACTATCTTGCACTTTTTGTTCTCTTGCTTAACTGACCATGCTTAATAACAGTTTCAAATCGTAAATATAGCACAAATAAATTTTAAAATACAGTTGCGTCACCGAAATTGACCATGTTAGGCATTGACAAATTTTGCATCATAAACAACTATAGTCCACGACGTAGCTTCGGCAAGTAACAAACGAGTGTGCTCCCAGCCGTTGCACGACCGATCACTCGCGCTTGTTCGTAATACTTCATAGTGAACTTTGTTATTTTGAAATAAAATGCAAAAAACTTTGATCACTGGTGTACCCAAAATATTGTGTTGCGTGCCTTTGATGGCAGCGTGCCATTGGTTCGCCATCCCTGTTTTGTTTGTTCCCGGTGATTTGTCGCTCCGATGCTACCTACAATCACCCTTCTGAGATTGTTGGTCAAATTTGGCAACACCCTCTCTAAGATTGATCGAAAATCTGCTTAGGATATTTATTGTTTCCAGACTAAAAATACAGAGTACAACGTTTTTCAGCAAAGTTGGTATCCAGTTGAAATGACACAAACACAAAACTATTTATTTTACAATTGCATTTTTATAAGGGCCTTTAAACGGTCTTATAAAGGCTTCAATGTATTATTTCATGCTGTGTTCTTTAAAACTATATCTTCAACAATATTAAGTGAAGAAAATAAAAGAGACTAAATAATGTATAGTTAAAGAAATAAATTTTGAACTCTATTTTTTTTTAGGAATGATGCGATTTTAAAAGTGAAAAATTTATTATTCCATACGTTTTGTATACAAATCCCTAATAAGTGTAGATAAAAAATATTAAGATGTTGTGTGTTATAATATTTATTTAAAATTCTGATCTTATTTATTTTCATTGTAAATCGTAATTCCAAAAATTCTATCTCAAAATGCTCTCAATAAATCTCGCATTAAATAATTAAAACTTATATTTCGACAAATTTATTCTAATTCCTCGTTAAACGAAATAAGACTGGGAATTTTTGACTGATTTATTTGTGATTCCTTGTAAAAGAATATCTTAAAAACTTGCACGTGACTTGCTGACCGGTTGAAACTGAAAAGTTATAATTTTCCTACACTTTTACATGTGATTATGTTTTCTCCCACTAAATTTTTCTTGTATTTAAATGTAGAAAAAAGATAATTCCCTATATGGTTTGCTTCCGTATGAACTAAGAAAAATCTATCTTTTGCTATCTTAAAAAATACATAAATAACCAATGATGATTAATAATTGATGCATATCCAGATTTTTCATTGCCGTAAATAAAATTCACTAAAAATGAATACATGTTTTCATTACATTTGTGTGTGTGTATATAACCGCTTTTTGCAGGTTAAACAAACTTTTATATTCATACACTATTTAATCTATTTTCTTTCGTTATTTCATTTTATATTTTTGGTAAATGATTACTTGCTTTCATATTTAATTTATCTTATGTTTCAAAATTTATTAATTAAAATTTGGCTTTTACTTCCTCCTTTATGTATTAAAATAAAGAAAAGAATATTAAGAATTTCCATTCATCATAGTCTAATTATTGGCAATTATTTTGGAATGATGACACCTTAACTGGTATTCCATTTTACCAATCTGTCATCTGTTCGGTTTAAGGCTTAAAGCTTAATTTAACTTCCAGAAACCTTTTATTTCGAGTTAATAACAGTGTATTGTAAAATAAATTTTCGGACTCACCAGCTTGAAACACATTCTCGTTTCATCGGATAAGAAAACGAAAATTATTTATTTTTTAAAACTATAATTTTTAACTTAGAAATTACTAATAAATCATTTAATTTAATACTACACAGTTATGTAATGTGAAATACAGTCTGATACTACGGATTTAATTTGTACTAATCTGCATTGAAGAACGTTCCGCTGTACACATCCTACTATATATATAATCACTGTATTCGATTATAAATCCAGACAAGGCTATTTCTACAACAAACCTCATTATGGAATACATATATTCTCAAGACTGATATTTATCTTATATATTAAGAATGTTGCAGTGCAGTTTGTATCTTACAAATTATAATATACAAGCCAAGCTCTAGTTCGCATAATATTTACTTTGTAAGTTAGAAGTTTCACCTGCATATTGTAAGATTTATGTAGTTGTAGAGTTTACAAAATTAAAAAAGTTATCTCCAGTCCTTTAAAACTAGTGCATTACACCTGTCAGTTTGATGAACAGTAAAATAACACCTAAACTTGATAAAGAATAGTGTTTTTATTAAAATAGAAAAAACAGAAATAAACTTCATGTTTAAGCTTAACATATAATAACACGCTTGGAAAGAATTGAAAGGAAAAACTGATACACGGAAGAGTACCGAAATCTCTGCCTAATGTGGATCAAAGAGTGACCGAGTTTTTGAAAATGCCGGGCTTTCGAGGATGAAATTAAGAAAGAGTAAGTACGAGTGTTTCCTCAGAAAATATTATGCTGCACTTGTATGCATTGTTTGCTTGAGAATGAAACAGAAAAAGAAACTCCCCAAATATACCCTTAAACAAAGGAAAAATGTGCGCTTCATGAAAGCATAGAGAATTTACCACACAAAAATGAAAATTAATGAATACACAGAAATTAACCTGATCAAACGAATCTTAAGATAATATTTTATGAAGGATTTAATATGTCTATAATGAAAATTAAATAACCGACTTTACAAAAACTGGCTACTTTTTTAAAGAAATGAGAAATGTAGTGTTTTCTACCGCACTGCATTCTGATATTTCACCAAGAAATCCATTACTGATGAACCTTGGTGTTACAAAATACAGCCTTTTGTCCCTCGCTATGTGATATTTTAAGAGTCTGTACCATGTCCTCAAAGCTAATGGTTTCATCATTTTCCGGCATTTTGTCATTAAGTGTGTGACGTCTCACGAGTCTTTTCTTTAACAAGTCCTTTGGGTTCTTTGGGCCAGAATTAATGGCAACTCTTTTCCAACCAAATCCAAGAAGTGAAGTGTGAAAAAGATGCAAATGAACACACTTTTAAATACCGGATCTTAGAGTAAGCGAGATGGCAATGTAAGGTAATATTTGACAATTGATGTTCGTTTGTGGCAGTTGATGGTTATTACAGTTCGTGATTCAAGTTTGAATGAGTTTTGCGTGACAAATTATTAGTGATCGAATAGAAGGAATCAGCCAAGTTCCATACCATTGCATACAAAGACAAGATTGATCGTTATTCCAAGCTGTAATAAGGTAGGATTGATTATTTAATATTAGAATCGGGAATTAGGCGGTTCGCTTATTGATTGTGGTCTGAATTAGATTAAGTCTTATTTTGCGTTGCGTTTTTTTAATATCGTAGATTCTCTCATATTGATTATTATAATTTAATTTGTTAAAGGTTTAAGTTGAATATCTTAATAAAGGCATATTAAGGTAATGTTTGATCCTAGTCCTTTCGCTAATTCTACACCTCTAGCTCACGCTGATACTTCAAGAGATGTTCTTCCAAGGGGAGGAACATCCCAATGGCGCCCAACTAGATTTAATCTATATGACCCCGAGATGAGAAACGCGAGAGGGTTTAATGTTTGGCCCGAAGTGTACTTTTCTGGTTCTGAGAACGTCACCGAATTTTTGGAGGGTATTGACAATCAAATCAAATTACTTGAGATACCCAGTGATTTATCGTGTGCTTATTTAAAAGGTCATCTCCTAGGGAGAGCCCTAGATAGGTACCAAATATTCGGATCAGCGTTAGTGCAGAATACCGCCACGGACGACTTCGCGCAGCTGAAAGCAGCATTGTCGAAGGCATTCTCTGCCATCCAAAATAGGAAAGATTAAGAGACACGTTTTTACGCATCACAGCAAAGACAGAACCAGTAGCCGATGGATTTTGTTTACGATTTATTAAAAACACACAAATAAATTAGAACTGGGGATGTCAGAGAAAGCCCTTGTAGATTATATTTTTGTTAGACTTGAACCACAAGTCCAAGATTATGTTGAAGTGCGTAACCCACAAAACACGTTCCAATTGTTGGAGGTCTTAGCTAAGTTTGAGGAGAGATATTCAAGCAAGGCAATATGGGGTTCGAGAAATAGTGATAATGTGGAAGGACGAGGTTGGAATGAGCGTAAGATGCCTAATGTTGGTAATAATTGAGGAAAATTGGAGAAATTCTGAAGTGGTGTGTAGACCGATTAATGGTAGAAAAGATTATAGGGGTAACTATGAGAATAGCCGTCAAGGAAATCAGTGGTTCGAGAGAGCAGGAATAGGTTTCAAAACGATGATCAGATATTTAACGATAGGGGATATCAATTTAGAAATAGAGGTCAAAATGACGATTTTAGTAGAGGGGACCAAAGAAATACGGGTCGAGTGAAAATTTTAATCGAGGCGATAGAAGACAAATGGGACGATTGAATGTTTTGAAAGTGAGTGATGTTAAAGGTGATCAGACGCAGTCGATAATTGAGTTACCGGTTAAACTTTCAGCAATACGCATGTCTCCGGTGGAACTTCCGTATGTTCCTATTTTATTAAACGAGACTTTTACGAAAGCATTATGGGACACTGGAGCGGAGAAATCATTTATATCGGAAGAGACATACCGAACATATTTTTTTTATAAGCAAGTAAAGAAATAGCGTACTCAGGTGATCACGGCACAGGGAGCTAAATGTCAAAATATTGGAGAAGTGGAATTAAATATTCGAATAAGGGAAAACCTGAAAAACCTTGGTTGTTCCATGTGTTAACAGATTTGGAATACCCATGTATTCTGGAGATAGATTTCATAGGTGGATCAAAGATAATTTTAGCCAGCATCAATTATTTCAACATTGGACATAATGCCTTGATTAACGTCAATTTTGGCACCTAGAAGGGTCTGCACGTGGGTTTTTTTCGACCAGCAATAGTGAAGCCGAGTTACCCGGACTCGAGTTACCGAGTCCCGAGTTTTCGGGACTCTACTGTATTTTGAATATAATATTGCCAATCCCCATTGTAGCCGTCACATGATGACTATACTTAAGTTTAACAGTTTAATGTAATTATGTTTCACAAAGTATTTAGATAACTGTGCAACTTTTATCATTTTCAGCGAATGTGTTAAATTTTTTTCCAAGTTTATTTTAGATGTAAAATAATTCTTGCACCTCTGAAATATTGAGAAAGTCATGTAATTGTTTTATCTAAATATGAAGCTGATTTATCTCTCTCTCTTTGTATGTAAGTTTTTGATTTAAAGGATTTTAAAATAGAATAATTGATTCTCAACATAAGGCTATGCATAAATTCCTTCACATTTTATTGAGACCTATGAAAATTAACTGTGATACCATACCTGATTTCACATATTTTGCTTTTTCCCTGTCACTAAATTTTTTTATTGTACCGGCAAAGTAAGAAATGCCAGCATTCTATAGAATGCTTCGGCATTGTATGTAATGCCTTACATATTTAAGGTATCCAGTAAATAAATAACTTTCATGATATTTAGTGTCACTTAGATTAGAATATATGTATAAAGCTATTTTAAGGACATTTTGACCACAAACGATTTATTTAAATACAATATTTTGGCAAAAAATTAACTTAGAATAATCTTTTTTCCAAATGTTCTTCATTTGTGAAATAGCTTCTATTAGAATAATATTTTGTGTGTGTGTGTGTGCCTGTATATATCTCATTCCTCTGTACAGAGGCTCAACTGGAATTTTTGAAATATATAACTTAGAAGTGGGTTAAACCATATTTTACGACAGCAGAGGGGAGGGAGAAATTTTTTAAAAAAAAAGGCCGATAGTTATTTCAATTGGTGGTAACTCTGAAAATAATGTGAATTTTTCAAAAATTCTAGTTGAGCTTCTATAAAGAGGTCTGAGCTATGTACAGGCAAAATATTATTATAATAGAGCCATTTTTCACAAAAAGAGAACATTTGGAAAAAAAATTATTCTAAGGTATGTTTTTGACAAAATATTATATTTAAATAAATTTTTTTGTCAAAATGTCCTTAAAACCATTTTATGCATGTATTCTAATCTGAGTAACACTAAATATCATGAAAATTATCCATTTATGCGCTTTTTAAAATCACGGTTCCGAACGTAGTCGGTTGATTGATTGATTGAATATTAACGTCGCACTGTTCAGCTACACGAGGGCTTTTGGCGACGGACCACGTAATTTTGAACCATGGTCAATTGACGTGGACGACACCTGAGCTGGCACCCCCTCTCCTAACTACCACACCACACCATCGGGAGGACGTTTCAGCTCTCGACAGATTTAACGTGCATCGCTGCCCTACACGGCGGGTCTTTAGTGGTACTGGGCTCGAACCCGTGACAAAAACAAGCCACGTTCCGATACCAATACCACTCGGCTACCGCGGCCACACCGAACGTAGTCGGATACCTTAAGCAAAATATGCAATATGAGAATTATTACTTACTTTCCCTAGGAATTATATATAACACCTATGCATTATATAGAGTGACAAATGCTATTTAGGAAAAATTTGAGAAATGGCTCTGATAAGGCTATTATACAAACGGCGTGTTTTTCATCAAAATACTAATGTTGTTTAAAAAAAAATTATGCCTCTCTTCCTAAAGGAAATAAAATTTCCATGTAAAAAAATAACAGGGTAAATAAATTCGCTTTTATTTTTCTCAATCATTGTATCACAGCGATTCAGCAACTGATAGTCCCTTGGTTATAGATCTGATTAGTTATTTCGGCTTTTTATACAGTCTTTATTAACTTCTGAAAAGTAGTTTCGGTTAAGAAAAACTTGTTTTTTAGCTGTCTTTTAACTTAATATTTGGACAATTAAGGGGTGTTGCAAACCTGAAATTTTCTTAATGTGACAATTTCGAGATTTTTACATTTTCAAACTGTACAGATTTTAAACTTTCTCAAAATACCGTACTTCAACATCTAGAATAATTAGAAGACCTTTAAACCTATTTTTAAATAATCATTGAAACTGGGCCCCACCCATTTAGACGATGAAAAATGTAAACAAAGTATTTTGTTTTTGCTTAGAAATTGAATGAATAATGGAAATCAAAACATTTAATCCAGAATTGCAAAAAAAGGTCTTTAAATAGAGGTACACAAAATCCCAATGAAGTGTAAACAACGTAATAGGATCTCGTGTACCGAATAAATTATTTGTACAGATAAAAATTTTATCTTTAGGTACATATTCATCATTTAATATTGGAAACGTATCGAACCAGAAATTTTGAGAAAATTGACAATCGAACCTGTTGATTACACGGTACAGACAATGGATAGCCTCGACAAACGCAGAGGCTATTAATAATTAAATACTCATATTTGCAAAATACAAAGGTAGTTAGGGGAGAGAAAAATACTTAAAAGGAAGAAAGATGATGATGATATTCAAAAAGTGTGTAGATCATTTGGAGTATGGCGAGGAATGTTTTAACAAAATGTAATTATACATTTAAATTCAATTATCTCAAAATGTAAGTTTTCGATGTTCGATGTACCTTTTCTGGGAAAATAATGTTCACAGGTATGCAAAGTTTTTATGACATATTTATAATGATGGGTAATATATGCATTTAATTCCATGAAAATTTTCAAGCATGTACATACAGCAGATTTTGAGAAAAAGTACATCGAAAACAGCCAATTTTAACATTGTCGGTATAGAGGTTTTCGCCTCACCTACATCGTCAAATCGTTGATTCATGTTTAGAGACCATGACTCTTTCTTTAACGCTTCAATACACTTTCATACTGTTCAGTAAAAACCTAGTATTTTGTTGAACAAATATAAGTAAAATTGATTATTTCGTCACTTTGTAACAAACACCGCTAACTTCAACTGACACATTTTGAGGCTGAAGCATGCTTTTAAAGTGCACGCTTTACCAAGTGATATTCTAATTGAATCAGAGATGCTTTTCGTACTTTTCCAGGTTCTTATTTGGCATTCTAAAGAACGAATAGGTAATGTATGAAAAAAGAGTTGCTTTATACATTGCCGGTTAGTTTTAGGCATTATATACAATGTCTAGGCATTATATAGAATGCTAGATTTCAAGCTTTACCGATAATATATATAAATCAGCTTTTATTTTTAGCTGTTATAATTATCTAATTGCAGTTGCACAGAGCACAATTTGAGAATATATCCGTTTTAAATTTACTTAGAGAGGAAATATATTTTATCATATGATGTATATTATATTAATAATCTAATACAATAATCTATAAAAAAGATAAAGAGAGAATAAAAATTAAAAAATGAATATTTGAGTTTTATTTTGTCAGAAATCATTTGGAGAACATGTATTTTGATTCAACAACAGTAGCATAATGTGGAAAACGGCCATTAAAGTTTATAGTATAAAATTATCAAACAACTGAGTATGTGAATCATGTTTACAAGCATTTAAAATTAATAATAATGTTCCTGAAAGGTAAATGTAATTTCCTGTTATTTAATACCAAAATTCTCAACAATTTAGAACTTACTACTAAGTATATATATATTTTTTAATTTTCAAAACTTGTTTTATATGTAATCAGTTGCTTGTTTGATACGTGAATAATTATGAAGCCCGATAAGCAGTAAACTAATTTTTCTCTTGAAACTAAACTAATTTTTTTCTCTTGAAGATTAGATATTCAAGAAAAAATTAAAATACACGTATTTTACTTTATTATGTACTAAATTTCGAGGATGAAATTAAGTAATAAGAAACAAATGTTTCAATTAACGAAGTTGAAAGAGTTTCTAATAAAAAAACTTATACAAATGTTTGTTATCTTGCCAAAGGCGCAATTAATCGCCAAATATTGCTTCTCTAGACGAAGAAAATCGTCCCGAATAGTTCATCTTCTTCGGAATCCAAATAAGCACCACCTGACGAAATAAAGAAATGGGAAGCAATAAAAAATACGTTAAATATTCTCTATTTATCTCTTTAGATAGATAATTTTAGGAGCAAATAAATAAGTAATACACAAAGAACTTCATATTTTATTGAACAGTTACATAATATTTATACAAATCTATCAGATTTCTTAAAAGAGTATGATGAAAGGCATTTTTGAAAAAGATTTGTATCGAATCATTATGGAATACATGATATTACTCTCTTTTTTTGCATTGATAGAATGAAAATTTTCTAAATATTTCACTTAAGAAAAAGCTAATGTTGAGAGACAATGAAGGAAGTGTACTTTTGATTTCAGTCTCAACAATACGAAACATAATTTTAAAGCCTTATACAGATTCACAGAGAATATATATTAAAGTATTCAAAAGTTTTTCTTCCGATTTTGCATCTGTTACAGGAAGCTATTTTGTATTCGAAAATAATGTTTAAATTTCACTACGTTCCTTTCAATGTTTTCTTTATATATTCCTATGTATAATAGTTATGTTATGTTCTAAAGAAAATTAGTTTTACAGTCTTCTTATAAATAAAAGTAGTAGATGCTGTCTGATTGGCTTTTAAAAATAATCCGATTGCATTTTAAATGTAATTAGTGACAAGTTAGTGTTCAGGTGAAATATTTTGTTTCATTTCACTTTAAATTTGCTTAAACGCACCAGAGGACATTGAATTATTTGTGTGCAATTTATGTTGGCGTTTTTTTAAATTAAGATTTTTAATGATCGCAGAGAGAAGTACCAACTTTTAAAAATAAAAAGAAAGAAAAAAAGTCTAAATAGTAAGCTTATAAGAACAAAATAGCAATTAAACACGTCGAGGTAAAATATATATAAATGAATAAATAATTTTTAAAAATAAACAAAATAAGCCATACGAATTTATAACAAAGTTATATATTAGTTTATATATCAATATTAATATATAAACAAACTTTTTTGCAAGCTAGATGCTATACTGTTCGAATTAATCGTAACAAATGGGAAAAAGTGTTTTTTTCTATAACCTTAGCTTTTTTTTTATCATTACATACCCTAAGTCAGTGTTTCTCAAACTGTGGGACGTGCCCCCTGGGGGCGCGGTATTCCTGTGAGGGGGCGCGAGCATATTGAAAATAAAAGGTTTAAAAATAATTTTTTGGAATGAAGAAAAACAAAATAATTCCTGACTTAATAAAAAATGCACATTTACACTGATACAATTTATATATTTCATCTGTTGAGCATCAAAAATAAAACATTCGACTTCAAACGTTCATTAGCGATCTTTGATCCTATAACCAAATAAAAAAAACATTTTGTTTGCTTTACTGTAATAACGATGAGAGATTTTTTATTACGTTTCTTTTAACCCCTAAAATGCTACTTTTGACTATCATGTATTTGACCTTCAAACTTACTGGTATGTGTCACTCCATCTGCTTTTCTTTTAGGAAAGTTGTAAATAATATTTTTCTGTTGCTTTTTTCCATGTGAATGAGTTATATGAGTTATGCTTATCCATATATGAGTTATATGATATATGGTTAAGCATATTGAGTACTTTGCAAGATTATTTGGTCAACATACAATGCATAACGGAAAACTTTTTACGCAATTCTTTTTTAGAACTAATATCCATATGTTTTACTGAATATACTTATAACACGGGATTGGTCGCTTGATGCGCAGAGTCATCTGATTTTCACGAAATCGTTAATTCTGGGAAAACTGTTTATTTGTTACCAATGACTTTGACAGAGTATCCTCCAATAAGACAGTCTTAATGGGAACTAAAATGAATTTATCACATTTCGCCCTCTTTTTTTGGGGAGTTTCAAACGTTTTTTTTACTATCAAGTTACTAGTTTTGATCGAGTTCCCTGCGCGACCACTTTTGTTTAAAAATATTTTCTATAAACATGCTTTATGTCCTTTATTAAGGGAACGCAGATATGGAACATTTTCATTAGTTTTATTGGATTTGTTCTAAAAAATATAAAGAAAAATTGAAAAGTCTTTGAAAGTAGTTAAGTATATTTTCTCTTAATTAAATTATTAACTGGAATTGGGATTTTTATCGTGTATAGTAAAATAATTATAAAATAAATTATAGTTTAAAAACAAATAAAAAAACACGCTTTTATAGTGAATCGAACTAAAAAGTAAAAAAATAAAAATATGTATTACTTAAAAGTAACATATACAAAATTTAATACTTATCTTGTTAATTTGTACGGTTTATAATTATAGTCATATTGTAGCTTTAGAACCTCCCCTTCCACCAAATGCATTATTATTGCATTCAATACATTATTATTTGGGGGCGGGCGCGATAAAAATTATGACTGAAAATTGGGTCGCCAGTAGTTGAAGTTTGAGAACCACTGCCTTAAGTAGACTAAAAAATATGTATAGTAGTACGAAGTATGTCTTCCTTTAGCAAAATGACTTCTTCAACCCGGCTTCATATTGACTTCATTAGAGTACAACACATGTTCTTGATATCATCTCATCTTGGAAACACACTAGTAAAGCCCTTTTATCATTCGCTCTGTTGTCGTGTGATTCATCTTAGCGAAACAATTCTTTAGAATATGCCATCAGTTTTGAACAGGATTAAAATCTGGGGAATTTTCAAGCCTATCTAGCACTATTATTTTATTTTTCGCATAAAATTATGGACCAATTCCGAATTATGACAAGGAGTCAAGTCATGTGGAAATGCTCCATCAAATGTTTCAAAGAGAGAGAGAGAATGCAACCATTCTACAACATAATATTTCTATATATTTGACAGAACTCTTCATGTACTTAAAATGAACTAAGAATCCAGGCCCTTTTGTTGTGAAAAAAACCCCAAAACACTTCGTCTAGGTTCACTTGATTTCTATTTCTGCGCAAATAAATGTTTTATTACTGTAAATCATCTTCTTCCAGTCATTAACAGTCCATAATTGGTATTTTTTGTCCCATACTAAACGTGGTTTCACCGTTTTTTGAGTTAGAAATAGTTTTTTTCCTCAGTCTTGTTGCTTTAAGGCTTCCTTCCAGAAGCCTTTTCTGTGCAGTTGAGGGACTCACTTTAACACCATTATCCAATAAATCTCTTGAAAGGTCTATGCTTGTCTTTCTTGAATTTATTTTGCTACTTCTTGTTAAAATTTTATCAATTTCATCTCCACTTGGGCCCACATTTTTCTTTTCTTTTTGGAGGCGATGATCCAGAATTTTTAAAAAGTTCTTAACACACTTAATTCGATCACACCAACTGTATAGTTATAACTCTCACATTCATAGAAATAAGTTCATGGAAAGTTATTTATTTTAGAACGGTTCCTCGGAGTACTATCCATCTTTGAACAAGTAAAAGTAACATGTCTTTTGTAAAGTAAAAGTACAGAACACAAAAGTGAAATTAGCAGCTGCCCCACTGAAAGTCTCACAACTGAGCTCCTGGTACATTAAAAGGAATACATTATAATCAAAGTGGATCTGTCACACTACCTAAAAGCAGGTATTACTGGTTTGAGGTGGCTCAGGACGTCACCAGTAATTACATACCAACTCTAACAAGAAAAGCTTGTTTGCCCCAATTAATTTGAACAGTTTAGTACTTCTACATCATCTTTGTTTTCTTTTTTTCGTAGGACCATGGTAGTATAATAGTTATGATCTCAAACTCGTATCTGTTGTGTCATGAGTTAAAACTCTAGTGTAGATATTCCTGAAGTAGTCTATATAGACCCTCAGAAGTTTATGACGACCTGCAAGGTGTCCACGCCAGCGTAAAAATAGTTTACGGGTCCATGAGGTGTAAATGGGTGTCTATAATACTCATTAAACCACATCTTGACTTAAATCTTTAAAAAAAATCATCTAGTGGAAACCAGATTTTTTTTACAACTTTACCGATTTGTTTACTAGATTAAGTGAGGTTAATTTATGGTTACTAGGTGACAGTATAAATTTTATTAATAAAAGGACCATTTCAGCATTTATTTCAAGAATTAAACTATACAAGCATAATATTGGATGTCCCGAATTTTCTGAAATTGTCGTAGACAATCTGTCAGGACATTTTAACCGACGCTCAATATTTAAATGCCCTTTACAAAGAGGTAGTTTGTGAAAATTAGGGCAGAGGCCCCTAAACTAGATTTGTGAAATGCTTTTTTATAGTAATAACCACAGTACACAGTGAATTCATATTGTCTCACTGAAAAAATGTCATATTACAATAGCAAATTGGTCATAACATGCCCTAACGATCTTAAAGTTTAGAAACTAATGTCAGCAATTTTCGGCTTTATTGTCGTATACTGTTATTTGTCATTAATTTTAGAATATCGTGAGAAAGTTTTTAATTGCTTTTCCTAGTGAGAGGGAGTTTCAGTGAATTTGCAAACTTTAAAAACAAAAACAAAAAAATGAAGGAGGGGGAACTGGACACTTACTAACAAAATAGATTTAGGATTAAACCTGTATAGACTGATATTAAATATTAAAAATTTGTTATTGAAGCACCAGATTCATCACTATCATTAAAGACACTTGTTTGTGTTTCAGTTATTTTATGTATTAGTTAATTTTAATTTTAATTTAATTCATTAACATGTGAAGTAACAGTTAAAAATTTAATTCTTTTAAAGTAAGCAGTAGTACCAGTTGTCAAAAAGACAATTAAGTTGATAAATTGGCAAAAATTCAATATTCGCTTAGCAGGGATCTACCGGAAACCGAAAAACAGGGCAAGAGGTCTATGAGACAAAAAGGTTTGGGAACCTCTGCTCTAGTGTCATGAAAGACCCGTCGTATAGAGAAGCTGATGCATATAAACTATCATAGTTCAAAGTCCTCACGTCGGAGTGATGTTAGAAGAGCGAGGCTTTAGCATCGTTATTGCTAGACTGAGGTTCAAAACTGTCTAGAGCCCTCGAATTGAACTGTAGTATGATCTTTATCATCATTCATTCACTTTCTTTCTCTTCGTAACTCTCTTTAAAATATTTAATTTAAATGTAATTATTAATATTGTGGGGTAATAAAAAACAATACGTTACTACTTAAAAATCAATGTCTGGGAAACTTAAAGCCATTCAAAATTGAAAAAATTAAAAATAAGTAAATGTCTCATATCTGCTTATCTTAAGCAGGACACAACTAAAATGCATTAAACTGGAAATTTATAATTTTGCACTGAGAACTTTTTATCCGCTTTATCTTTCATCGCGGCTTTTTTAAAATTTTGAATAGCTTTAACATATTTAATTATGTTTATATTACAAAGTAACGAATTCAATTATTTTTGATTTAAGCATTTTTAAGAGAGTAATTTAATTTATATAACAGTATAAAAATATCAATTAAATTTTTATAAGTATTTCATACAATGATAACTATAAATACATTTTCCATAAAAAAAGAAGTATATAGGCTACGGAATCACTAAAAAGCAGCAGACGTCTGGTCCATAAATTGTGTCAAAAAAAAAGAAGCAATAAGTAACGATACAGTGCGAAAAATGTTTGTTGCAAAAAAAAATTGAAAATGTTAGCGTTTACAGTGAAAAATTACATAACTTATTATTAAAATTAAGAAAAAAAAACAAGTGTTAAGTTGTTTTTATGACATTTAACAGTTTTTATCTTGAAAGTGCATAATATATATTTTTGTTGAATAACTTAGTTTATTTTACGAGACAAATAAAATATTTATGTGGTGTAAGTCATAAAACTAATTAATTAAGTAACAAATGCTTAAAGAGAAAGTGGGCGTTTTAAACTTCAAGAGAGTAATATTTCATTAGTTATACTAGTTTCATTATAAAATTAATTTTTATATGCTTATCGTTATATGCTTTAAATAACTGAACCATGCATAAGAGCGTTATTTCTTTTAAAGTGTTGTTGCTTTATATTAAATGGCAAAATTTATTTACTCACAATTGCTTTTGAAGTGATATTTCACGTAATTTAGAAAAATGTTTATTATCCTCTATGATAGCACGATTACAGTTTTAATGAATTTGAGATACTCAATAGTATGTGTAGTGTTAAAATGCAATATTTTTGTCACTTTTAATTCTTTTCAAAACGTTTATAATAAATAATACTTTTGTTTTAAATTGGCTACAATAAAAAAAAGTATAGATCATGCATTTTGTACTTTGTATTGAACTTAAAATGTGTTTACTTCCAAATAAATTTCTCTGCTGGCCACCATAAATGCAACACCAAGAAAGAAAAGATATAGCACAACAAAATTTATTTTGTAGGAAACATGTTGACCAAGTATCAAATGATTAAATTTATAGACTTCTGTGAAGTGTGGTTCCTGCCAGAATCCGTAGCCAGAATAGCCACCATTGTTGAAGATCACCACTGCCATACGCGTCGGTATTGATTCAAAGAGATTTTGGGTGTGTTCTTGGGGTATAGCAGACCAAACTGCTTCCACACGTTGCCAAATTTTATCTGGTGTGGCAGCTGGGGGAGTAATCTGGGTCAATCGTTGAGCAACCATGGACCACATGCTTTCTATCGGCGAAAGATCCGGAGAGCGAGCCGGCCAGGGAAGCAATTCAATCTGGTGATTGACAAAAAATCTTTTTAACAATGCGGGTCACGTGTGGTCACGCATTATCCTGTTGAAATACTGTTGCGGCCAAGCCCTGAAGGTAAGGAAAGACAACTGGCTCCAACATCTCGTATATGTAGCGCTGGCTGTTTAAAGTAACGGCAATGCGTAGTGGAGGAGTGCGAGAGTCATATACAATACCGCCACATACTATAATATCCGATACAGGATCAGTGTGGCGGTGCATAACGCAGCTGTTCAGCATCCTCTCTCCCTCTCTCCACGGTGTCTCCAGACTCGAATCCGACCATCGTGGTGTTGCAGACAGATGCGTGACTCGTCAATTAAGACAACTTCCTTCCATTCTGCCAACCACACCCTTCTTTCATCGCACCATTGGTGGCAGATACATCTGTGGTTCTGTGTCAAGGGTAGACCAAGCAATGGACGTCTTGCGGACAGACCACTCTGCTGTAAATGGCATCAAATGGTACGCGCAGACACTGAATGATGCGTTACAGACTCGATGTGCTAGGCTACAGTTCGTAATGTGACTGAGCGATCCGTCACTGCCATTGCCTGTCCTCACATGAAGTGGTGCACTGAGGTGGATGCGATGGACCATAATAATAATCTGTCATATTAGGATTATGACCATCTGTCATAATCCTCCTGCGTCGAACGGTCACATATCCACATTACAGTTGTTTGGATTCGTCCAACACGACTACCGATTTTCCTGAAAGATAATCCATAATCTCGGTAGACCACTATCTTTCCTCAGTCGAACTCGGATACTTGATCAAAAGCTAATCGCTGTTTTCTACGAGACATAACTGATCGTTTTTTGAAAAAACAACAAGAAAAACACAATTGCCGAACTTGAAATCGTCGAAATCTCCAAGCCTTAAATAGCGCTTTGAGATGGCGCCACAGGCGCGCGTGATGTGTGTCTGCGCTGAAATTCTAATCATTTGCATATCATCATATCTTAAAAGTGGTTTTTTATTTTAATTCTGTAGTTAAGCACATATTCCATATTTATTATGAAGTTATAATAACACAAGAATTTTCAGGGGGGGGTCGAGGGTTGTAAGGTCAAGCACTCTCGTAACATTTCCCAATACACAATCAGCATTTTTTTTTGATTTTGTCGATTGTGGTGAATAAAAAAAACCGAAAAAAAATTTCTGAACAAATAATTAATATTGATTAATAAAAAATTACTAATAACAAATACTTAACTACATTTTATATGGGATTATAATGAATCGAGGGAAAGTAAAGGGGATATGTAGAAGGGTCCGGACCCGTGGACCTCTCCCCGTCCCTCCACTAACACTGGGTGGACTGCAACACCTTGAAAAAGTTAGAAGTAGCCCGTACCCTAGAAAAGTCTACTCACCCCTGATGTATGATTTTATTGCTAGTTTATTTTTCCTAATTCTGTCGTCAAAACATTTAGTTTCCTCCAAACATTTTTTGAATAGAAATTTAATTATAATTATAAAGAAAATAAAAATAAATAAATAGACATTTATGGAAATAAAATATAAAGAAAATTAACAGAAATTTAATCCTTCCCCAAAATTAATATATTTATATTTTATATAAAGTAAGTACTTGCAACTATATATATAAAGTTACTTCAGTGAGTGAGAGTTTTATCAACGAGAGCTATTGGTGACAGGCCAAGGTCAAGTGACGAAGACGACATCTGATTTTCTACTATTTTCTCTTAACTCTTTCATGCTTGGTGGTGCATATATTGTACCACTAGTTCTTAATCGTTTATTGTGTGGTGGTACATAAAACGGACCACTTGTTTGAATGTCTCAGAATTTGATGATAGAGGGAGTACATTCTCTCAACCATCAAAGAGGTCAACTCCTAGCAGTTACTCAAAATTATAACAGTTGTCATAAGCTCATTGTATATAATGGGTTTATGTAGTAGTTTATTCATTGATCAGTTGTGATTCTACTGAATAGTGTTTTTTGGAAGTGATTGTGTTACCTATTTTTAATTGTAAATGAAAATTATTCTTGTTATATTCGAAACAAATCAGGTAAGTACATTTACTGTGTAACTAAATAAGTCACAATATTACAATAGTTATTGCCTCACATGGGCATTGCTAGTGTGGAAGTAGGAGAGCTCGAAAAATGTACCATCACGCTACTAAAGGGCATCTTTACAAATACAAAATGCATTCCGCTTATTTTTTCGCAATAATAGACATGTTAATTGTGCCAAACAGATTTGTAGCAAGTTACATTTTTTTTAAATAATAGTAATATATATTGAATAATAGTACATACACACAAAATTATACAAACGTCCTGAATGAGCTCGTGTTCAGGAGAAAAATAAATACAACTAATGCACTTATTATATATGTTGACTAAATAAAACATAGTTAAAATAAAATGATGTATGGAATAGAATATTTAAAATTAAAACTAACATTAGGTAAATTAGGACTAAACTAAAATTAAGCTTACAACATTAGATTAGGAAAAACTGAAAATGATTTAATATATAGGATGAATAAAAGTATAAGATGAAGCCGCGAAATTATTCATTTTTCAACTATAAAATAACAGAATGGATGTGTTGTGTTTGCAAAATTCCATTATTCCATTGTGCTTAGGGAGTAAAGAGTCATGTTTCCAGAATTATCATGCTGCTTGAAACGTGGGGGTACAAAACAAGTACCACCTATTTTTTAAAACTTTGGACACTCTTTATTTGAAAAAGTGTTTAATATTATTAATATGTACCAGATTTTTTGTTCTATAATTATAGCTTTGTGAGGTTGATCTAAAATATTTGTAATTATTGTAATTTAGTGCATTATTTTTGCCAAAAATTCTGCGCATGAAAGAATTAACTACCACACCACACCAACGGGATGACTTTTAACCCCGACAAATTTGCATGGGCCCCCTCTACAGGATGGATCTTCAGTTGTATCCCCGGCACTCCGACCCCTAATCCATGACCCTAAACAATAGTCTATAGAGGAATACGTCACCTTCAAGAGAGAGAGATGAAGTTATACGTTGTACATTATATTTTTAAAATATCTCTCATGGTTCCATATGTATTAGATTCAAATCAACTTCCAAGGCTTCTAATAAATATTGCGCATCAATACCAAATAAATTGTTCATATGAAATTAACTTTTTCAGAAACAATATACTAGGGAATTCTTCGTTATGCATCATTCAAAACTATAACTAACTTTTTTTGAATTTTAGGTTATTTTACAATAAGTGGTAAGTTTTAAAAAATGAAATAAGAGTATTAATTCTTGAAATTTATAAAAGGTGTGTTTGTGTAAAAATTCTATATAATCATTTCATAAAAAAACAATACAAACCGTGTTAAGTTGTAGAACTCATTAGAGAAAGAAAGCTAGGTTAATATAATATGTATTGAAATTCATTAGAAAAAAGATGAATAAAAATACATGATTGCAATTGTATTTTTTTCTTTTTTGAAATCATCATGTTGAACATAATTATGCTGTTACGAAATCAAATTTTGGTTTTTAATGCAAAGAAGATAACGTTAAAACAATCCATTGTACAGTTGAATAATTTATTAGTTTCTAAAAAGGGGAGGCACGACTACGGAAATTGATTTGAGGGTGAGACTTTGTGTATTAGTAGTACTCCATTAGGATGTTAAACCCTCAACGTAATTCCACCTAATGGCCAGTCATTTCGCAGAAAATAGCCTTCGAAATTCATGCTTAGCTTTTATACGGTTAAATTTTAATCACCTCCAGCGATGAAATGGTTTGGTTGGTAGAGTACCTGTTTATCACGTGACCACTCGAGGTTCGAGTCACGTTAACGATTTTTTTGTTTTATTTTTTTTAAATTCATTTATTTATTTTTATAATTATATAAATTTATTTAAAAACTTATTAAATATTTTATATAATTATAAAACAATCAAATTAATGCTATATAATATAAGGTATATATTAGTTTTATTATATTAATTAAACAATATATTTTATAAATAATTATTATAATATATCTTATATATTATTATAATTTTTTATAATATTTTATTTATAATATATTGTATTCTATATTACAAAACTATTTGTAATTATTTTTTATATAAAATGTCACTTAATATTTATTTTTATATATTTTATAATACGTATTATTTATTAAGAATTATATTTATAAAATATAAAATAAATATTTATATAATTACAGTAATTATTATCGTTTTTAAAATTCAAAAAAAAAATCTTAAATAAAATTTAATATTTAATAAACAATTTTTATATAAATTTATAAATGATTAAATGAATTTAAAAAAATAAACCAAAACACCGTTCGCGCGACTCAAATCTTGGCCGGTCGCGTGATAAACAGCTACTCTACCAACCACCCCATTGCATCGCTGGAAGTGATTAAAATTTAATCGTATAAAATCTAAGCATAAATTTCGAAGGTTATTTTCTCCGAATTGATTGGCCATTCGGTGGAATTAAGTTGAGTATTTAACCTCTTAAAGGAGTACTACTAATACACAATTTCTCATCCCAAAATGAATTTCCTTAGTCGTGACCTCTCCATGTAAGTTTAAAGGTATTGAAAAAATAAAGAAACAGAATGAAAAATAGCAAAATAACTAATTACTTTAAAAGTAAAAGCAATAATGACTACAAACTTTTCAAACTTCTTGAAAGCCCACCAGTGGATCGTATGTGGGTCGAACTTTCTCCCTCATTATCGTTTGCCGAATTAAGTTTAAGTTGCAGTTACTTTGCAAACTTTCGGAAACCGTTCCAGAGCCATTGAATTATTTTTTAGTTTAATCAACTTCGCCTAGGGTGTTGTTACAACGTACATTAATAACTGAAGTATGGAATACAGAAATTATAAGAAAAAAAATCTTCAAACATTTGGTATTGAAAGGCAAAGCTAACCATTTAAAAATAGTGGGAATGCTTTACACTTTAGAGAATTGAATCTTTAACAAGTTTCAAGATGCGTATCATTAGTTGAAAGTATTTTTTTTATTAATTTTTTATCCAACTTTAATAAAGAATATCTCTTGATACAAAAAAAATTGTTCAACACTTCATGATAATGATTCTCCTTATAGTTAATTTTTAATATATTCTTTGCCTCATTTAAATAAATTAGTTGAGAGAAAACAGCTTTAAAGCAAAAACGAAAAAGTTCGTAAAGAATTTGAATATTTTTTTTTCTTTTGGGAGAAGCATTCCCTCTTTGAATAAGATATTTTGTGTTTTAATATATGCTTGTCTTGTATTAAGTTGCAGTTTTAACTCTTATTGCAATTATTTAAATTTAGTTTGGGCTATTAAAATTGTATTGTATTGGATTTATTAATATATTTAATTTGTACACTTATTAATTTATATGAGTTTATTTTCCAGACGTTTTATTTCCTTTTTACTTAATGTGTGTGCTAAATTTTATTCTGAATAAATTTTATAAGGTTTTACACATATATTTATTATTGTTTTTGCTTCATTTTTAATCCTACTTTTAATGTTATGCAATGCTACACATAATTAAAAATATTTTTGCATTTTCTTTTCTTTATTTTATAATAAAAGTTAAATATTGGGAATAAGAGAATATATATAACAGCATTTTTTTTATTTTTCAGAAAGCATCCTTTTTCTACGCTGTAATGTTCTTAGAAATTATTGTCTTTGGCTGTTGGTAGCACTTTGGCGATAAAATTAAAAGTAATAATCATCTGATCAGTTTATTACATTTATATTTTTCTTATTTAGGCAAGCATCTGTTTTTTTTTAAATATACATCCTTAACAAATTTGTTCAGTAACATGTGTCAAACATAAAAGTTTCATAATCAAATTACTTAAAAGCACATGCTTCGTAAATTATTAAATATATTGGTGATAATTTCTCTCGTTTTCTAGTATTTTTAAGTGCATGATATTTTTAAATCCGTATGATATCTCAGTAATGACTGAGTATAAAAATTTTACAACTTCATTTACGTTCATAATTTATCTTTCGTTCTTAATTTTTCTTTTTTCATTGTTTATTCTTGATTGATTAGTTACAGTGCTCGAAATGTTAAAGTTGTGTCAGATAACGAAGTTTACCCCTTGTTTGCCATCCATTTCCCAAAACCCTGCAGCGGAAGTAAGTGATTTTGAAATGTTTTACGTGTATATGTTTTTAACAGGCCGGTTTTTTAGTTATATTCATGAAAACCGGGAGTATGTTTCCCATTAGTTACGATCACAAAGATATAAATGTTATGCAAGCGATAACATTATCCGCAACTATAAGAAAAAATTCTGTTTAATTAAATGGGTGTAATATTGGGGGTATCTTGAAATATATTCTACTCTGACTGTTTTGTGTTTCATGGCACTCTAGTAGTCGTGGTCACAAACATGGCCGACGTTCTTCATTTACAGGTTTTGGTCTTGGTGCCACCATGTAGATGGTTTGATTTTCTTTAAATACACTCTATAAAAAAACGACGCACCAAGAACGAGTTATCTGATAGAGACAAAAATTGGTGGGTACAAAAATTACGTACAGAATAGAAAATAATTAAAATTTTTTAAAAATTAAATCATTTATTTCAGAGTTACATAGTTACAAAGTAAAGAGTTCAATAAAGTGTTGACTTACCTCTAGCTGAATGCAAGGCTGCCACACGGCGTGGCATAGAGTGATAAATCAGCGTGATGGTTTCTTGCGATATTTCTTGCCAAATTTTCTCAATTGTCGGTGCAGGACATCAACATTCCCTGGTAGATGCAGTCGCCTTCCCGTCATATTTCAGGCATGCTGGAATATCTGGAGATCTAGTGATATGGCTGGCCAAAGAAGTGTTTTACAAGCTGTAAGACAGTTTATAGCAAGACCCTGCCGTATGTGGCTCAGTATTATCTAGCTGAAAAGTAAGGCTAGGGTACTGCGGAATGAATGCTAGAAAAACAATTCTCAAAATGCCGTTGACGTATCTCTGTGTTGTAAGTGTGCCTCTAATGACAATCAAAGAGGTTCAACTGACACCCCAGACCACAACTCCTGGTTGAGGGCTTGTGAGGCGTGCAATGATGAAAGAAGGATTGGCACGCTATCCTGGGTGTTTCCAGATCCGTTTTCGATGGTTGCCATAACAGAGTTTGAAAGAGGGATTCGTAGCTAAACACTATACGTCTCCAGTCAGCATGATTACAACCTGATCCAGTCAAGCACCACTGTTATCTGGCTCTGTGCAGGCAATATAATCTGGCCCTGGCTCTATGTGACCTGAACCACTGTGCAGGTGTCGTAGCGGTCGGTACAAGCGTAATTTTTACTCGATCGGCCGTTTGTGAATGGCAATGGTGGACACTCGTGCACGAATCGCACATCTGGTGGTTGATAACAATTAATCAGGGGCTGTGACAGCTGATTCGACAATCAATATGTCCTCTCGATCTGTTGTGGCTCTAGGTCCACCCCCGCATCATGACGCAGAAATCTGCCACCGCCCCCCTTTTTGCCAACATCTTCTAATGGTTGCATCGCTTCGAACCATATGACAAGCGATTCTCCGATTTGCCTAACCTACATCTTTCAATCCAATGATACGACCTCTTTCAAACTGTGACAGTTGCTCGTAAAGAGCTCGAATGCTGCGACGAGTCATTTTTTTCAGTTGTTGAAAGGTATAAAATCACAATGCAGCAGAAATTTTGACCATCATGTTGAGAATTGATCTCATAGACACATGCTGAGTGCGTAGTTCTGATGTTCTGTAGCCCTCATTATTCATTCATTGGAACTCAAAATTTTAATCATTTGCATGTTTAGTACAAATGAATTTGCATACGAAATTTCATTACAATCGGGCAACTCCTCCTTGGTGCGTCGTTTTTTTCGTTGTTGTAGAGTGTATTTGCTGGGATTCAAAGTCATCACGTTGGTGTAGTGTGGAATTTAGGTGAGGGAGTTTCCAGTTCAAGTGTCGGGTTGTCCCTTGACCACGGCTTAAATTACGAGGTCCGTCGCCAATAACTTTCAAGTTGCTTCAGAGTGCTTGTGACGAATCTGTATGGAACCTTTCCACTAATATTTTTGGGGATGATAAATTCGCGTTTATTTCAATCAACTCCAAAAAGTGAACTGGATATGCAAAGTAGATAGGGTATTTAAGTAGAGTGTTGTAAGCTCGCAAGTATGAAGGCTATTGAGCCAGCAGCAGTTGCCTCAAATTTAGAGGATTACGTTAGTGAAGCCTTATTGCTGTTATTCTACGAAAGAACTAGAAAGCTGATATACCAGGCGGTAACTATAATTTATTTACGCTTAAAATAAGCGTTAGTTTAGTAAAATTAGTTAAAGATAATGAAAGTTAATAATTCCGGTACGTGTATTTCTTGGACCTCCTATTTCGGTAGGCTTTATATATTTGATCTTGCGCATAATTATTGATTAATTTCATAATTCGTAATTTAATTTAATATTAAAGGTAAATCATTTTTGTTTGACGTAACATAGAAATATTATATGTTATTAGAGTTTCTGAGATTTGAATTGGTATCATAAATACAGGTTATTATTATACAAAGTGGCTCTTAGTGATTCTTTGCCTCAAATTAGTCTTGGTGTCCAGGGTGGAACCCAAGGGGGGGCCGCACATGCTAAGCGAATAAACACTAATTCTAACTCGTTAATCGAAAAATAAATGGTAATGTCTATAACCATAGTTTTTCCAGAACTTCTTACAATCGACGTATGCCAAAAGACATTTAGCTACATATTTTTTTTTAAAAGAAGTTCCTTGTCATTTCTATTTGCTGTGTTTACTATAAATTTATTATTTTTATATCTTTCTTCCTAAAAATTTACCTTTTGTTTTCATTTTACTCTTTAATTAGCTAATATGTAGAAGAATCGGGGTGCTATCCTTATATATTCAATTAGCCTTTACGCATCAATTCATGGCATTATTTATTTTATACCTCTTAAGTTTAAGGATAGATAAAATGTGACTTTAAAGCTTAGCTTAATTTACTTCGCTTTTGTACTCTTACATTAACTTTGTCCAGTAAAAAATAACTTTAATGAGCCGATTCTCTAATGAATTCAAAATCAGTGAGGCGTTTTCTATTAATGAATAAATTAATCCAAACTCTTTTACTTTTTAGTTTCAGGTATTGGAATAAGAGAGCGCAATTAAAAATCTTTCAGTGATAAAGATCAATTGTTTTATTCTTTAAATTTAACACGCTTGAATGATTTTAAATCACTTATTTTTAATTTTCTTTTTAAATGATAATCCCGGTACTATAATTAAGTAGTCGAACCTAATTAAATGTATGTTTATGTATGAAATAAAATATATTTTTTACATTTTATTTACTAAAATAAGAACTATTTTATGTGTTTTAAGTAATAGAGAGAAATACAGAGCAAGCACATAAAAATTATTTATATGAATCAAATATTTAATCATAACTAATATAATTCTATTTAGTTATACTTTTTCTTCAACCTTTTTTTGCACTTGAAAGCAAGAATTATCTGAATTTTTTTTAATTACTTGTAAAGTAGCATATGTCTATATGTGCAAAGGAGAAAAACGAAATACGCGCTCACTGATCACGATATGTTCGGAACGATTAGACCTAAAGATATGACATTTAGTAAGCATGTTTCTTTTGTTGAGTAGACATTCGCTAATAACAAGTCTATTGGATAACGATTCCCAAGGAGCTTTATAGGTAAGGGGTAAATAAAAAATAATTCCTGTTTTGACAGATAACATCTACAGTCTTCAAAATTCGTAGGGCATGTTTCATTTTTTACACACATATTCACTAAAAATGAGTTGTTTTAATGTAATCGACTGACAAGGGAGGGAGGGGGAGTTAAAAGATTGCCTAGACAAGAATTAACGTTTTGTTTAGTTTATCGAGTAGAGATCCGATTGAAAACGTTTTGTGGAAATCAGCTTCAAAAGGTTATTACGGGGGTTAAGGGGGATGTGTACATACCACTCACAATTCCCGTTTTTGAATCATTAGATCTATAAACTTGAAATTTGTTAAACATAATTCTTTTGTTGAGTAATCTGTAATTGTTTGTAATCTGCTAAGAACCGGTGTTGCGGAAATGTCATCCGAAGACGGGCGTGGGGGCTCAAAAAATGAAAAAGTTCTTCAGTTTAAAAATTTAATTCCATTTTTAAGTCAAGAGACAAGGGTATAAGATTATTTTTCAGCATATTTGAAAGTTTAAAGGTAAAAAGCTTCGAAATTAAATAACTTAAGAACAGTCAGTGTATAGAGTCATACAACATTATAAAATACTCAATAAAGCGGGAACAAAAAACTAATAACTGTACATCATTGCAACTATAAAGAATTTAAGTATCCAAACCTGAGCTAAGGAACACATTTTTATATAGATTAGTCCATTTTCCTCATATGAACAGTTAAAAGGATCACTTATATTTTAACGTCAAGTACTAATTTATTTGAATTTTTCTGGATTTAAAAAATACACAAAGAGCAAATGAAATTATTATAAATGATCCACATTATATTATGGTAAAAGTAAAAAAAAACTGTTTTATATTGAGAAATAAATAAAATAAGGGTTTCATCATAAATATTAATATTTTGTAATGTACGTTCAATTTAGTCATTTTCCTTTTTTTTTTTGTTTTAGATGTATCAGTAAATTATATATATATATACATAGAAGTAAAACCAGTTCAAGAAATATTTAGATCCATTGATAAAACCTCTAATTGTAATATTCAAAGTAAAATTCCGAAGCAATTGGCTTCTCAAACCAAAACTTTATTGCTCGGTTACCTTTGGAAAAATACTACCTTGTTTTTTTTTTGTTCAGAAATAGTTTTTGAATGTAAAATGAAAATTCCTTCGAAAACGGCTGCAAAAAAAGAGGGCATGTTATATGCAACCTTCTATTCATGAGGATTCATCCCGATTCACAAAAATTTGCATCTGGAATTTTTTCAAAATGTTTGCTTCCAAAACAATGCTTTGAAAACTTAGATTTCGGCATTCAATTACAAAAAATGTGACTATTTTAAAATGCATTAAGAAAAAATAAGGAAAGATATTTTAATTTCTAATGGGGCTGCGTATTCGAATTTTAATTACCGCAGAGTTAACACGTTTCCCAGGAGCTGACATATTTTTTATTTGCGGCACCAAATAGGTTTTATACCAATCGTCGCAAGTAATTTCCACACAGCTTCCTCCTCAGAGAGGCTCCTTAGCTCTGACGATGCGATAACGAACTAGGAAGTTAATTTTGCGGGGAACACTCTAGTGATCTTTTTCATGCCGTATAATCATACCACACGGGCGCTATCGATTTTTTGCATCATGAAAATCCACCGACTTGGGCCGGAGTCCAACCCACAAACTTGGACGTACAAGGCCAGCACAGAGCCAAATGCGCCACCAGCAATGCGCCAATAAATAACGCATTAACAAAATATCCGATATCATTTCTGCAAAAAGTGATTTATACATGAGAATTACTGTTTTAGATATAAAACACTCAATATTGTAAAAATTGCAGATTGGTTGGTACCAGTATAAAATTATTCTTTTTATTTCACAAAGTTACTTTCCTGATTAAATAATTAAATGTAAATTTAATTTTTATATAAAATATCTATCTCTTTATCCATCATTGTTAAATCATTCTAGCTATTGGTACATTATTTTAGACTGTTACATTTAAAACAAATTGTTATTATTGTTGTTGTTGATGATGTGTCCATGATGTGCAGATTGATAAAAAATGTATTTCTTTAGATCACACCGATTCATTATTAAAATTATAGAAAGAAACTTAAATTATTAAATAACTATATGACATATATTAATTGATTTTATAGTCTTAACAGAATATTTAAAAATTTCAAAACCTCATACAGCTCAGTTTCTAACCATAGTTGTTTCACCACGTATACTTTTCCGGAAAGAAATCTCTATCAGAGATTTTAGGGAAGGCTTATATAACAATTTCGAAAGAAGAATTTTGCTTTAAAAACAAAAGGCATCTTTTTTAGATGAAAAAGAAAAACTAAGAAGTCTGCGTTATCTGATTTAATCCTGAACAGATTATATTAAAATCAACTCTGTTAAATTACTTTCCCTGGTTTTTGTAAGTAAGAAAAACAAGATTCAATAAGCTTTTTATATATTAAATGTGTGGGAGGGGGTGGAATATTATTTTTACCAATAATTTATTCTCAAAATGCTATGAAAGTATGAAAATTGAATTTAAAACTACATTAATGTTTGGTTTTAGTTGACATAGATTATATATTAGAATAAAAAAACTTTTTTTAAAATTATTTTAAGGGCTTAAGAAACCCAATTAAAAGTTAGACAAGAAATAAGTTAGAGATTTATAAGTCAAAAGATAAATTCACAGAAATCTGAAAAGAAAATTTGAAGAAAGTAAAAAAAAGTTATGTAGAGAGAGAGACAAAAAGGTTTATCATCGTTTATAGAGAAAACTGTTATCATTTGCCTCCGGTTGATATATATTCCGTTTAAATAAAATATAAACGAACTTTTGGATTTTGTTGGAAGATTTAAAAAGTATTTTATAAGAAGTAGGGAAAATAAGTATAAAAAACAAGTTTTAAATTTATAAGAACCACTTTTGCTTTAAGTATCAGAAACTTAGGAAGGATAATAAAAAATTCTGTCAAAAGTAGAAGTGAAAATGTTGTTCCTTATAGTATGGTAAAGTAAAAAGTATGAAATTGTGCGAGCATTAATATACTGTGACTTATATATATATATATATATATATATATATATATATATATATATATATATATATATTCTATAAATTTAAATATCGCTGTTCTTAAAATTAATAATTCCAAATGATGGAATGAAAAAAAATTATTTAAATTTCACAGCAACAAGTAATAACAGCTTAAACTTCAAAAATACACTAATACGTCGATATGCGCAAATTCGAAAATACACGAATTTTAAATCTTGTCAATTCTTTTCTATCGTTGTTTTGAAGTGATAACTTCTTTATGTGATTTTTGCTGAGGAGTGAGCTTGAATGAACTTCAGGATTTGTATAACAATCATTCGCTTTTTCCATCTTTTGTTGGAAATCGTCTTTGGACAAGGTCGCACACCCCTAAAAAAGAAATCAAATGACCAAAGGAGGGACGTTTAACCTGGTTTTGAGTAATACACAGCCTTCCATCTTATATGCTTATATAGTTAGTATATGTTCCCACATGAATTTATTACTCAGGATATATTAATAGGAATAACCATAAAGAGGAAGGTATATATTTATATTATTTTATATGAAAATGTCGAAAAGACAAATTATTTGAGACTTCTGGATAGAGGAAGTTTTAAAATGCCCATAAATATTGTTATGAAATTTATTTCAACGCAACATTTTATTTTTAATTTGTTAATATCGAAAAAATTCCAGTAAAAATATCTCAAAGTTGATTGCCAATTATCTTGCTTAACAAGCATAACAAAATCATATCTGTAATTACATGAATTGTGGAATATTTTAAATTTGTTTCATTTATCTTCTGTAAACTGTAACACACCTGCATTTTCTTATTTTTGAAAAAAAATATCCATTACATTCTAGCATGTATGCTTAAATAATTTTTCAAAATAACGCAATGAAGAAATTTTAACGGAGAAGGATAATCGAAAAATGAAGAAATATAAAGCCAATTAAATTAATGTTCGCTTTTTAAATTTTTCTGTTTTATTTATTTAAGTACTCAATATTCTATTCGTATACTATTATAAAGAGTGTTTTTTTCCAGGTATAGAAGTTTAAGTTGGCATTACTTTCCAAGATGGCAACCGATTTAACAGCTGCCAAGTGATTTATTCTCAGTTTGGTTTGGCAATTCATCAAAACGATCATCAAGCAATGCGTAGATTCGTCGAATGGGCCCAAAACGAGATTGCCGTTGTTCCCGATTTTCATAAGCTAATTTTGTTTAGCGATGAAGCGCACAGTAAATGGTGATCGGTATAGAGCCATGATTACTAACTTTTCCATTCCTGAATTGAACAATCATGATGTCCAGGAGCTGTGGTTCCAACAAGACGGCGCAACATGTCACACAGCTCGTGCCACAATCGATTTATTGAAAGACACGTTGGGTGACCGCCTAATTTCACGTTTTGGACCTGTGAATTGGCCTCCACGATCTTGTGATTTAACACCGCTAGACTATTTTTTGTGGGGCTATGTAAAGTCATTGATCTATGCGGATAAGCCACAAACGCTTTACCATTTGGAAGACAACATTCGCCGTGTTATTGCCGATATACGGCCACAAATGTTGGAAAAAGTCATCGAAAATTGGACGTCAAGATTGGATTACATCCGAGCCAGCCGTGGCAGTCCTATGCCAGAACTCATATTTAAAATGTAATGCCACAAGATTATCTTTCGAATAAAAAAAAATTCGTGTCAATCGAATAATACATCGTTGTTTTATTGCAATTTAAAGTTCCATACCTCTAAAAAAACACCCTTTACTATTATGTTCATGTACTTCCTTTTATAATTCGTTTTTTTATACTATATAGAGGATGGATGTAGCATCAAGTACGACAGAGTAATATGGGTTTAATCAATCATTTATCGGAGAAATTTGTGAAGAAAAGTGTAGAGCGGAAAATGGACAAATAAAGCTAATGGTTGCTATCTATATTTCACTAAATCAAATGAAAAGAAAATTAACGAATTCAGTCAGAAAAATTTAGTTGCCTACACTGAAGTCGGGCCGACGGTTCTGAACAACTTACCTAAGGTTTTAAATGGGGATTTTTTAATGTAGATTTTTTTTCAAAAGTCAAATTAAAATCTTAAGTTGATTTTTTTAAAATTAAAATTCAATTTAATTATGTCAAATGATCCACATGAAAGCGCGAATAAGTACGGAACAACGCTTGACGGTGTTTTTTATATATATTTATATAATTTTGAATCTAAAATATTTCAAACCTATTTCAGTTACCATAAACCTATTGTTTCCTTCCTAGAATACACTTCACAAATATAATTGTATATTTGGCAAAAAATATTATTTCATGAGTACAGACATATAAATAAATCATTTTATATGACAATACTAATTTCCCCTTGTTTTTTTACTTACTGAACGAATCCTTGAAATAACATTACGAAATTTGAATTTTTCACTTCTATTGTGTGGCCATATGCAAAATAACCTTTTTTATTTATTTATTTTATTTATCATTACTCAAACTCAAAGGGAATTAGTGCTAGAACCTAATGAAAGATGAAATTGGTAATTTGAATGAAGAAATTGTCTATTTTTCCAGGCAAATAAGTTTAAAAAAGGACAGTGATGTCGTTCAAAAACTGTTGGATTCTTACAATCAGGAACTGACAATTGATGATCTCACAGAAATGCACGAGACAGAGCAAGAGATTGAACAAATTGAGTATTTAGACCCAGTTCATTCAGAAGCCGAAGGACGGTTAGGAATTGGACAAATATTCTCAGTTTCATGGAAAAAATGTTAAAATTTAGAAAATACATACTTCTCAAAAAATAGAATATTTTTTAACAAAACAAAGAATAAAAAAAAATCATTAGCATGTTGCGAGGAAATTTCGTGGGAGAAAAAAAACATATTTTAGTAGCCAGGCTACTTGTTAGATTTTATGAAAACTTCTACATTAAAATAACTTTGGTTTGCAAAATTGTATTTGGGTTATCTAAGATTTTATTGAACATTTTTTTTCTAAATTATTATTTCCTTCGTCACCGGTCACAACTAAAAGTAATTTATATGCATTTATATGAAAAGTTATACCCCACCTACGCGAATTCGACTTACGCGGTTGTCACGCAGTCCCATCTCTCGCATAAGTTTGTGGTACCACATAATCTATTTTACTTGAACACGGATGTTATCTATTTAATTACAACCTCAATTTCATTTTCTGCCAGATTTGTTGAGGTTTTGAAATAAGAAACAACTTTTTTCTCAATCTGTTTATTCTAATTGATCACTATTCAATAAAGGAAAGAAAATAAGATGACTTTTATTAAATGAAACTAAAATTCTAATTGAAAAGATGTTTCCTAATAAAATTCCCTTTTCGAAAATGGCGTCATTGTATCAGGAGGGAATACGTCAACTTATGGTTTTAATGAATCATGTTTGATTCAACAGCTTTGAATTGTGGTATTTTTCGTGGTATATCAGAAAACTTTTAATCAAAGGTTTGCAAAGCATGCTCTAAACAAGAGTTATAAAATTGACAGCTTATTATGGATGATTTGACATTCTAATTTCTGCTTATTATTAGGACTGGTTACTTATGTATTATCGCAACCTATAAAGACTTTATATGAAACGAAGCATATGATCAAAGCAGACAACATATGCGAAATTGTGGTTGCCAACTTGGTGATTTTTCTTGAAGATTTAATCTTACGAAATAAATGTCTTTAATGTCTCAAGACTTTTCAGACAGAGTAAAAATGTCCAAAATTAATTCCTTTCAAATTTATGATACTACTATACTGTTCGAATTAATTGGAACAAACATGTTTTTCTGGTTTGAGTTGGTATGTGATAACTAATGATGTCTTGAACATCCTCAAACCCGTTATATCTGCCTTTAGGTAGTGTGGCAGATCGACTTTGACAGTAATTTATTCATTTTATAGTATCAAGAGGTAATTTGTGAGCTTTTAAGGGGGACCACTGCTAATTTCAATTTTGTGTTTTGTATAAGACGTGTTACTTTTACTTGTTTAAAGATGGATAAAACTCCTAGAAACCACGCCCTCAATGAACACAGTTCTATTACTGTAAGATATACACTGCTGGACAATTGCTAAGGACGGATCACAAATTGCTATGTAGCATAACATTAAGCGAGACATGAGGCCTAGTAGGATAAAATATAGTTGCCACACTGTTCAGATATTAGAATAAAGAATATTTATTGTTCTGGAAAGTACAAAAGCTGTGAAATATCTGAAAGAAAAAAATGTTCATTTGATCTGCGTACAGAGAAATAGAACAATGCATTTAAAAGTCAGCAGGCACCTTAGAGAAAGGTATCAGTACGGGATATGTCCACCGTGGAGTGTGATGCAACATTCCACACGTCGTACCATACTTTGCACAACATTATCCAGCAGCTGTTGAGGCAATTTATCCCATTCCTCTGTGAGTGCACGAATGAGGGTGTTCTTGTTTGTCGGAGGATAGTTTCGACCAGCAACTTGCCTACCCAAAACATCCCACACATTTTCAATGGGATTTAGATCTGGAGAACGCGCTGGCCATACGAGACGTTGAATACCCTCGCTGTCTAGACAATCCTGAACAGCGAGTGTTCGATGACATGTTGCGTTGTCGTCCATAAAAACCAATTTATCACCGACAGCACCACGGAAAAAACGAACATGAGGAAGTAGAACTTCATCAATGTATCGTTGGCCCGTCATAGTCCCATTCGCAACCACATGTAGGCGCGTGCGGCCATTGATTATGATGCTGTCCACACCATGATACTGCATGTCGGATATCGGTCCTTTCCCTGGATATTTTCTGGACGATAAGCAGTACCACTCTCGTGCCAGATCAGTTGGCATCTACAATCCGATGACAGACAGAACATACTCTCATCTGAGAATAGTACGCATGCCCAGTCCTGTTCAGTCCAATTGTGATGCTCACGACACCATTGCAAACGGGCAGTACGGTGCAGTCTGGTCAATGGGACACCCACAACAGGTCTGCGTGCGTATAGTCCTCCTCCCCTCAAACGTCTGGCAACTGTTTTTCGGGAGATCTGCTTTCGTGAGGCAGCAAGAAACTGATTTGCCACCTGCTGAGCTGTGGTCTGCCTGTTCCTTTTTGTTGATAGGACGATATATCTGTCTTCTGCAGGCGTCGTACTTCTAACATGACCTCCCCCGTGCCGTCTACTACACATTCCAGTAGTTTTAAATGACTTCCACAGCCGTGAAACAACGCTGTGAGCGATGTCGAACTCCCTGGCAACATCTGTTATTTTTCGCCCTTCTTCGATTTTTCCATTAATTCGACCACGCTAAAATCATCTATGTGATGTCGGGAAGACATGCCCAAAATTTTAAGTTCGTCTATTAAATCTTTCCTGTAAAACTTTGACTTGAAACAACAACTGTCCACACGCGTCAAAACCTTTAAAGCTCTTATGAACGCTATCACGTGATAAACAGACGTGGAAAAAAATTTGCATACTCATACTTCTTCCTACTAATTTCCTGGACTTATTCTAATTTTCCACATTTTGCTTCCTTTCATTTTGTGGTTGCTATGGATGATAGTGTTATCCGTCCTTAGCAATTGCCCAGCAGTGTATAACTATGCCAGTTGGTGTGCTTGAATTAAGTGTTTTAAGAACATTTCAAAATTATGGATCATCGTCCCCAAAAAGAAAACAAAATGTCGTTGCAAGTGGAAAACTACTGCTAGAATCGATAAAATTTTAATACGGAATAGCAAAATAAATCCAAGAAAGACATGCATTTACCTATGAAGAGATTTATCGGATAATGGTGTTGAAGTAAATAACCTCAACTGCACTGAAAAGGCTGCTGGAAGGTGGCCTTAAAGCAGCAAGATGAGAAAAAAAACTATTTCTAACTCAGAAAATTATGAAAAAACGCTTATCATGGGCCAAAAAATACTGAACATGAACTGTTAACGACTGGAAGAAGGTAATTTTGAGAGATGAAACATTTATTTATGCAGGGATACAAATCAAATGTAGTTAGACGAAGTGAAATTAAAACTTTGTTACCAGATCATATCCAACAGATTGTACAACGCACTTCTAAACAGATGTTTGTAGGTTTTTTTCCACAACAAATGGCTCTGGAAGCTTAGTTACTCTAAAATACATGATGGATTCTGTCAAATATGTAGAGATATTACGGAGTAGGATTGTTCCATTCAGGGAAACATTTGATTGAACATTTTAACATGACTTAGCCCTTGTCACACTTCGAATTTGCTCCATACTTTTATGTGAAAATAGCATGCTCGATTGGCTTGAAAGTTCCCTAGATTTAAGTCGTATTCAAAACTGATGGCATACTCTCAAGAATTGTTTTGCTAAGATGAATTGCATGAAAATAGAGAAAATGATAAAAAAGGACTATATACTAGCGTGTTTCCAAGATGAAATTTATAACATGTGTGTACTCTAATGGAGTCAATGCCAAAATGGGTTGAAAAGATCAATTCTGCTAAAGGAAGACGTGCTTCGTACTAATATACAGATCTTCTTTCTGTGTATTTAAGATAAAAATCTAAGATTTTAGAAAAAAATTACTTTTTTCAAAGTTGTCCCAATTAATTCTAACCGTATAGTGTTACTTTTTACTGCAACTTTACAAAGATGACACTTACAAATAAAATAAGAGCATTTATTGAGAAAGAAATATGGTCCCAATAAAACGAACATTACGCAACATTAATTCCACTTTACACCAGATTTCTATGTAACACAACTATAAAACTCCATGAAGCTTCGAATTTAAAAACTGATGAGCTAAAAGTATAATTTGAAATCTGAAAGTTTGCGTAATGATAGATTTTAATTCAATAATTTATCCCTTAATTTGATTTTCAATCAACAAGTACCCTGTTTTGGTGTAAGCTTCCGACGAATTTCTTTTAGAAATGAATTTGAGAATAATTTAACTCCTCATTTGGATAAATTTATCTTATTGATATCCGATATTTGTAGGAAAATAACAGAATATCTGAAGATAAATAAATAAATGTTCTATGAACGAGAGGGGAAATCACTGAAAATTTAAATCGTTATATTCGCCATTTATTTGCATAGCTTCATTACAGTGAGGTTACGTCCGGTTATAATTAAATCAACTATTAATAATAACTTTCTGATCATGCTTAAGTCTGAGAATTCTTTTCTTGCAGATATTTCAGAACTAAATCTGATTTTACATAACAATTAACTCTTAAAAGTGATGTTTACCTATTTACTTTTCGCATTACCATAAAGCATTAATGAAAACTTTCACTTAAAACATTTTTAATTCAGAAATATTTAAAATTTATTCAAAAATAATATTGTTTGCAGTTTTCTCCCCCTCCCTCTTCTTTTTCATGAAGGGCAGTCAGTAGGTAACTTCTAAATTATACATTTTGAAAAAAAACATGCAATATAAAATTCAACGAAATGTTGGGAAATAAATAGAAAGTTATATTTTGTAATTAATTTCGTAATCCATTTTCAAATTTCAGTAACAATGCTAGTAAAATGTATAGATAATTTTAAAAAAAAAATCTTTAAGTTATAAAAAGTACTTCAAAAACATTATTTTGAAGTTAAATTTTTTTTGATTCTTGGTAAAAATAATTTAATTTTCAGGTTAATAGTATTCATCACAGTACGATCTCCTAAAATCGTAGCTGAACACTAGCTGAAAGGTTTAGAGTGTGAAACCCTTGTAAATGAAATTTCCTGAAAGTAATTATTTATATCCCAGATAGCACGTGACTGTGCAAAATCCCCAAGCAAATCTGGTATCTACTCAACCTTTCCAACTTGACAGATTCTTCAAAATAACCCAACGAGATTGCTGATAAAATCAAGACAGATATTCTATCAAGCAAAAATAGAAGAAGATCTTTTAAGTGAAAAGATCCCTAGTGATGGAATATTCCAAAAGGTTACATGTCTGTTGAGGGGAACAATGACAATACCACTTCACACACACACAATGGACTACATCTCTTTCATGAAGGCTTTAGAATAGTGACACTACCGAAAACGTACACTGAAGTGCCACTCAATTAGGAGTAGTAAGGGCTATGCAAATTGTGTAGCGCTGCGCATTATTTATGCGCAACTGAGGAAGCTGTGGTAACTGCTTATATAGCGCTTACTGTGATTGTTCTGAATTAGTTGCTGGAATTGCCAGTATGGGTAAACTGCCTGATTTAGACGCTTTCGATCGCAGACAAATTGGAGGTGTGACGCATGAACCATTCAGATTTCTAAATCGGCAGACCGCTGGGAATTTCAAGGTCAACAGTGTCAAGAATATAGAAAAAATACATAGATGGTGGACAAAAAACAAGTCTGGGCAAACTGCAAAGAATAATTAGCCTTGACAGTGCTTGGTGAAAGATGGCTCTGGCGTATTGCACTTAGCCAGAAAAGTCAAACATTAGCTCAAGTTACCACCTAGTTAAATGACGGTACCAATCGTACAGACTGTAAACGGACTGTGCAACGCTCGCTTCATAGAGGGTATCAGTAGCCCTCGACCTACGAAAGTATCATTGCCCAATGCTCGACATCTGACTGTACGTCTTGACTGGGCTAGAGAGCACAGAGACTATAGTGTAGAGGACTGGAAACGGTAGCATGGAGTAATGACTCTCGATTACGACTACTTAACGCCTACGAGAGACATAATTGATGCCAGGCTCATGAACCCATGGTGAGGGTGATAAGGTGGGAACTGCATAAAGCCATGATGACCCAATGAGGGTCTGGGGTGTTTTTTCGTGGCACTGTTTGGGATCTTTGGTGCGAGTACCAACCTGCCTTAATGCAATGGGGTACGTAGAGTTGCTGGGTGATCACCTCCATCCGTTTATACTGTTCTGTTATCCGCACAGCAATGCAGTTTTCTAGTAAGACAACTGTTGTTGTTGTTTTTTTTAATGCCACATGATCGACAAAGGCCAGATCAAGGCCCACGAAATTCATCATGGCAAAGGGGCTAAGGTACGCCTGCCGTTAGACGTAGCTTTGAGCACCATGCAGGTGACAGTATGAATTGGCTCGATTCCACTCCAATTTAGAGAGAGAACACACTGGGGGTGGTCAGAGGCTTTCCACCTCTCTCCCCCTTCCACCAACCCCACGAGAGGAACTGTGGCTCGACGGTTATTTAGAGTATAATCCCCCTCCCTGCCGCAAAGACACTATAACGTCCATGTCTTCTCCGGGATTCGAACACAGTCCCTATGGCACCACAGCAGCGTCGCTAACCACTATCTCGGCTGGGCGACAACTGTACCTCTCACAAGTCCCTGTTGGCTACTGGCTGATTGAATTACCATTCTTTTTACTTTTTATCATAAATTGGCTATCTAGAAGCCCAGGCTTAAATCTTATTGAGCACATTTGGGGTGTTTGGGACAAAGGCGTGAAAGTCTTTTACACAGCACTTACAAACCTTATTGAATTATGGACGACAGCTTTAGCCAATATTTGGATATTCATTCCCGTGGAACGTTTCCAGAAACTTGTTGATTTTCGTCGTGTCACAGTCGTTATCAATTCGAGAGGAGGCCAAACTCGTTACTAGATAGATATATCTAATTCAATGGCACTTCAGTGTATTAGGTATTGACATATCTTCAAAGGTGGATCTGAAACCTCTACACAGGTATTGGTATATTCTTTGTACAAACCCCTCTTACAAGGAATTGTTGATACGGAAATTTGCATATACTATTTCATTTTCATCTTAATTTGACGGCGGTTTACTTTTTTCTGATGGCTATGCCTAAGAAACGGTTAATGCAGTGTTTCTCAAACTGTGGGGCGCGCCCCCCTGGGAGGGGAAGCTAACCCTACGAGGGGGGCGCGAGCATATCGAAAATAAATGATTTAAAAATAATTAATTTACTAGAATGAATTAAAACAAAATACTTTCAGACATAATAAAAATGCACTTTTACTCTGATATAATTTATAGGCGCGCGCGCGATATTAAGTCAACAAAAATAAGAACTTCTTCAATACCTAATTAGCTACCTTTGATCCTATAACCAAATAAAAAAAAACTTTTATTTGATTTGCAGTAATCCATGATGAGAGATTTTTTTATTACACTTTCTGTTTAAACCTAACATACAACTCTTCCAGAGAAAAAACACATACCAGACGCAGAATCGAAAAAATTTAGGAACATAAAAAATTCATCACTGTCATTATTTTGGAAATACTGCACATTATAGATGTAATCTGTTTAACCTTCTAGGTTATTGGTACAGTTAGTTATGACCCCTATCTTATGTGTTTGTTTCTCATTTAGGAAAGTTGTAAGTAATGTATTTCTCTGCTACGCTTTTTTCCATGCAAAACAGTTTTATGATATTTGGAAAACCATGGAGAGCACACACACACTTTGAAAAATTACTTGGTCAAGACATATTTTTACGACTATTCTATACATATAAAGCATAACGCGAAAAATGTTTTACATAATTTCATATAATCATAATGAATACACTTTTTACCCGGAAGTGGTCGCGCGGGACGCACAGTTTTTGAAATCGTTAATTCTGGCAAAACTGTTTATTTGTTACCAAAGAAAAATTGAAAAGTCCTTGAAAGTAGGTAAGTAAACTTTCTCTTAATTAAATTATTCACTGGAATCATGATTTGTATCGTATACAATAAAATAATTATAAAAAAAGGATTAGGGTGACTCAATAACCCCGCTCGACCGTATCGAGTGCACGCCTACTCCCTGGTTAAAACATGTTGATTGATTGAATATTAACGTCGCACTGTTCAGCTACACGAGGGATTTTGCCGACGAACCACTAAAACATGCTGATGTCTTTTCGCTTTAAGGGGACTTGGCAAACTTCTTTATTTACGTATTTAAAAATTATATTTTAACATTTTATACAATGTTTCTATTCAAGAAAATGTTACCAGATGAAAGTTTTCATATATTATTCACACAATTTTAAAAATATTAAATTTTTGAAGAAAATTGAGAAAATTTTAAAATCCTACTCCTTTTGTAAAAATTAATTTTTTGACCTGAAATTTTTTTATAATATTCTGATGGATGTTCTTAACAACTTAAGGAATCGATTTTAGAATAACTTCATTCGTTTTCGAGAAAAAAATAAAATGTTGATATACAGGCTAAAAATCAACGAAAAAGCCAACATGTCTTACATTTTATTTTTTTTAAAAAAAGTATTCAGTTTATAGCAAAACGGATCCCTAATTTTATTACATGCTTTATTTTTAACACGCAGGAAAAAATTGAAGTGATTGGTAAATAATTGTCGAAGGAGTAGCATTTTTGAATGCACTAAGGTTTCGAAAACACAAACTGAGAGAAAAACCACTTTAAAGTTTATAATTCTGAAAAAATAATTATTATAAGCTTAATTAAACTTAAAATACCACTTTAAGATATTAGTTATACGTTTTTCTTTAAAATAATTGCATTTTCATATGTTTTCAACCCACACATTTTTATAAATGATCAATTTTTAGGGAGTACTAATTGCACAAGAAAACTCAAGGAAAACTTAAAAAAAAAAAAATTTTCCTCCTGTCACGACAGAAATTTTAGCTGTTTTTCTTCTTATAATATTAAAGTATTGCATTTGTATGAAAAATATATCAGGAATAAGAACTGAAATTATAAAATTATTAATATATAAATGCCTTAATTTAAAAATTTTACAAGCACACATTTCACAAGGAAGAAAAATTACATTATTGTATTGCCTCGGAAATATTCTGCTTTTAATACTACACATTCTTTTTTATAGTTATTACTTCTATTTATAAAATAGATTTTTTCATCATAACGCATTTTTTAGCTTTTTTTTTTCTAAAAGGGGTGTGGCTGAATTGCCTAATTTGTTTTCAAATGAAGTTTTAGTCAACTTCTAACTTTCCGACATGCACAAGTGATATATCAATCGAAAGATAATAATGCAAAGAATAAGATTAAATGAAAATAAAAAAAAACGATATGTTTGTGATTTTTAGGGTACCAAGTCGCCTTAAATATTAAAAATAATACAGTTATTCTTCATCGGAATTTTATATTATTGTTCATTATTTAACATCAAATATAAATGCTAACTCTGTGAGGCTTAAAATTACCGTTCGCTTAAAACTAATTATAATTTGAGCAACCATTTTAAAAATATCATTTTACATTTTTGTAAACATTGTCGAGCATTTGGCTTTGCACTCCTTACAATTCAGCTATTATATCAATAACGTTTTATTTTCTTATAAATGAACTCGTGCAAAGAGCGGGTACTTCAGCCGGTATACTTTTAATGTATGAGTGCTGCACAGATTATTTTATATCTTATTAATTAATACTAAATTAAGAAAAAGTTTAATAAGTATTAATGTGTTCCATGGGCTTGTCTTGCAAAGCAAAGTTTTTATAAGGAATGCTTATGATTAGAAATTCACCCTCTGAGTTATTTTTCTATATTTAGCAGATATCTTTATTTTGTCTTCTAAGCAGCCATCGCATTTTGCAATATGTTCAATTTAAAAATTAGAGAAAGGAAAAACATAATAATTATCCTATTATTTTATTTATTTATTTATTTATTTTGCTTAAAAGTAGTATACAAAATTTTTTAATACTTATGTTACAAATTTGTATGGTTTATAATTAAGATCGCCTATCGTAGCTTTAGCGTCAAAGTGCATTATTATTGCATTCAGTACATTATTAATGTATAAGGGGGGGCGTTAAAAATTGTGATCGAAAAGGGGGGTGCCAGTATTGAAAGTTTAAGAAGCACTGGGTTAATGATTCATTTCATTCTGTTTGCTCTTTCATCCACAGTTAAACTTGATGAAGATTACTTTACCTTGTTGATTGAAATCTAGAAGTTTTAAAAATGTAATATTGCATTCAGGAAATTCAAGATGGCTATCAGAGGTTAGGGGGCTCATAAAGTAACATTTTCCTTTTCGAATTGCTACAGAGTTTAATGAATTATATTTAAAAAATCTATATCCATTGTTATTTAAAATTAAACGCGATATTTTTAAAGTTTTACAAATTATAATATAAGCACACACTCTCCCTCTCTCTATTTCGATTCATTTTGAAAATATTTGCTTATATTGAAATAACAGTTTATTTTCCCGGTATTTTGGGAGTAAAGTTGTGTTAAATTATTTATTAAAAATATCAAACTGATGCGTGATTTTAAGAATTTTTTCAAACACAGAAATATTAATTTTATACTTCTTATGCTTAGTTTTTTTTCAAAAGTTATAAATTAAAAATGGATTTATTTATTTCCATGAGTTCACTAATCGTATAAATCATTAATTGAACAAATTTACGGACAAAAATAAAATAAGAAAAGAATAAATTAAGAAAATTCTTACTTCGCGAATGCTTTAAATATGGACATTTTTTTTAAAAATCTTAATCTCTATGTATGTTACAGATTATCTGCTTAAGGACAGTTAGGACATAGTTCTTCTATAGTGCAATAATAAAATGTGATTAACGATGAAATTAAAATTTTAAAAAAATTCATACTTTACGGTTCCTTTGTACTGCACCGTCCACATTTTTTTTTTCAAATCCAACTCAATAATAAAAAAAAACCGTTTTTAGCTATTTTTGTTAAATAATTATGGAGGTGGCAGCATTTGGCGACAATTTTTGTTTGGGAAAATTGATAGAATATTTAATGCGTAGGTAACGATTTGTGTTATAAATTTAATGCTTTTAGAGGTGTTTTAAATAATCATTTTTAAAGAATTTTGTTTTCAATTCATAAAGAGTTTAAAATTCGTTTGCATGCATTTGGTGTATATCAGTGGTTCTCAAACTTTAACTACTGGCGACCCAATTTTCAATCATAATTTTTATCGCGCCCCCCCCCTAAAAATAAAAATGTATTGAATACAATAATAATGCACTTTGGGGGGCGCTAAAGCTACATTACGATCATAATTATAAACAGTACAAATTAACAAGATAAGTATTAAATTTTGTTTGTGTTACTTTTAAGTAATATATATTTTTACTTTTTTTTTTACTTTCTAGATCGATTCACTATGAAAGCGTGTTTTTTAGTTTGTTTTAAAACTATAATTTATTTTATAATAATGTTTACTATACACGATAAAAATCACAATTCCAGTGAATAATTTAATTAAGAGAAAATATACTCACCTACTTTCAAGAACTTTTCAATTTTTCTTTGAAACTTTGAGATAAAATCCAATAAAACTGAAGAAAAAGTTCCAAATGTGCGTGTCCTTAATAAAGGACATAAATCACAGACAATTTTCACTAACAACACAGGAACGTTATTTTCCAGTCAAACTGTCATAATTTTTTGACGTTTTTGTAATTTTGCTGTCGTTTGATGATCTACAAATAGCATTTGAACTTTTTCTTCCTTGTGTCTTTTTGACAAGGCGAAGTGCTACATTATGGCTTCATGGTTTTCTTCATAGAGATCTTTAGGCAGCATTTGAAAATTTCAAATCAACTCAAACGTTTCATGTCTAACGCTTTTCTGATATTAACTTTCGCTGTCTTGATTAATATGCATTATTTCAGTAGGTTCTTCAATTGCTTGATCAGTTTCAACTTCCTTCAATAGGGATCACAGATGCCCATTTTTTTAATATTCTGCTCATTTTCATTTATAAACCATAAGTCGTACAACACAGCAATCAAAACCACAAAATTGTTCATGGGAAAAGTGTAGCATGTGCTAAAAAATAATTGTGTAAAACGTTTTTCATTATGCATTATATGTTTCAGAATAATAAAAATACATCTTGACCATTAATTCTTCAAAGTGCTCAATATGCTTATCCATGTATCATAAAACTCTTTCACATGGAAAAAGGCGAAACAGAAATATATTATTTACAACTTCCTTTAAAAAAAAGGATGGAGATAACCATACGAGTAAGTTCGAAGGTCAGCTAAAGTAATATTTTAGGTTAAAAGAAACGTAATAAAAAAATCTCTTATCGTGGGATTACAGCAAAGCAAACAAATTATTTTTCTTAATTTGATTATAGGATCAAAGATGGCTAATAAGCGTTTTAAGGGGAATCTTTTATTTTTGATGATCACCACATGATAAAAATAAATTATATCAGTGTATTAATGTGTATTTTTTAATGTCAGAAAGCCTTTTGTTTTACTTCATTCCAAAAAATTATAGTTTAAACCCCCTTTATTTTCAATATGCTCGCGCTCACCTCGCAGGGTTACCACGCCCCCCAGGGGGGCGCGCTCCACAGTTTGAGAAACACTGGTGTATATAATTCAATATATCCTGATTCCCGTTATTTGGATGTAATAATGTTTATAATTTTATTACATTTATATTTGTTCATTGATTACTTTTCAAAATATAATGATTTATAAGTTCATTGCGTTTTTGTTTGTTTATTTACTCACTTGGTTTGATCAGTCATTAGTTGGCAACGAGTTGAATGATATTTGTTTCAACATGTTTTCTTAATTTATTTTACTCATTGAAGTTAAAATTTACTGTCCATACTTCGATATTTGGTCCGTAATATTTACCTTAACAATAAATCTAAAGAATTACAAAAATGCATATATATACTTTCAATAAAGTAGAATTCAATGTTTAATAAATAAGATAAAGTATCACCAGTACAAGTAATTTGTGCTACATCTCTCGCGCTTCGAAAATTTAAAATGAGCATTAAAAAAATTAATTGGAAATGACGGTTTATATTCAAATATCTTTTAAAACAAAATTGATGGAATTTGACTTGAAATTATTTCTTATGTATTTCAACTGAAAATCAGATATACAATGAAATTTAATCCTCACACATGTCTTGTTTCATTCATTAAATTCCATTCTTTATTACTAAAAAATCAAAATATGATTTAAATTTACACTTGTTTTAATGTCAAAGCTTCAGAAGACATTACCGAAACATTTTCCACGATGTTTCGTTTTTAATTCAATATTCCTAGAAAGAAGGCGTTAATTTAATAACTTTGTGATTTTTACCATTATTTGAAATAACTTTAAAACTTTTCGTATTCTAGGATTTTCTGAAAATGTGCTTAAATAGAAAAACGAAGCCTTAATAAGATTATAAAAACTAGAATATTCAGACACTGAGAAAAATATATAAATGGAGGCTGTGAAATTGAATTATTTAGCTTTTGTGAATGCGTAAAGCATTCATTATTGGTATATTTTAGCTAGATATGCATATGTTTTATTTAGATACAATATAATATCTATTAATTTTAATACGAAAAATGTTATATTTGCACATATATATTTTATTTCGAAGACATTATAATTTTTTTAACTTCCAATGTCTTAAAGAAAATTAAAGAAACGTATCAAATATATTTAAAAGATTTAAATTAGTTTGAAGTTTATTTCTCATAGATCAGAGATATTTTACAACATATTATCTAACAATATTAAATGGAGCAAGTCATAAAAAAGGAATTATTTTTAAAGCAAAATTGTAGTTAGGTGATAATATAGGAATTTCTGTTGGTGTATTGGATTATACTTCTATTTTACCCTGATAAGACAATTGTAAAACTATATAAATAGTCTTACAAAAGTATAAGACACATAGTCTTACAAATTCTTGTTCTAAGATTAATATAATATTTTTTCTATAGTTATGTATTAAAAAGCAATTTCAATAGAAAAAAAGAAGGCTTAAAATACAGTTAAAATGAAATTATTTACAGCAGCAAAATTTATAAAATGTAATTATTGCTTTTAAATCTATATAAAGAATCCGAATTTTTTTATTTTATTTTTGTGAAAAATGTTCAGTTTAAAAAAAACTTAATTTTAAATTATCAAAATCTTTATTTGTTTACATAAATTATATATTTCACACACAGTTTGTTTTGAAATTTGTTTAAATATCTTCTCAAAAATAATTCGTATGAGTATATATAATTTAATTTAAAAATTGTGTGTGTGTGTGTGTGATCTAAATCGATTGATCTGTGATAATTAAAAATCCAATGTATCGATTATTCAGTTTTATTTTTAAATCATAGATAAAAATAGAGTTATAATGGTTTTGTATGAATTTCTTTGATATTATATGCATATATATATAAAGTTAGAATAAAATTAAAAATTGTGAAAATGCTACTCATAGTTTTTAAAGAATTGTATTTTTTTTTACTGAAAACAATTATAAAATCCCCGTGCACCAGAAAGTATCAAAAATGGGCTTAAATAGAAAAACGAAGTATTAAACACACATTCAAAAATAAACAATTAAAACACTGAAGAAAAATTACAAAACAGTTACAACAAATTTACAGAAATGCGTGAAAGCACTTCTGGTGGAAAGAAATTGGTGAAAATTTTGTGGCCAATTAATGTATGAGTCTCTTGAACGCCAAATCTTATGATCTTTCTCTCTCTGACACATTTTAATACAGAAGGATCATGTTCTAATTTTTTTAACCACCAATATTACAGAAAATTAAAGAAAGATGAAGGAGCTAAATTAAATTTGTTCAGGTAGCTTTTGAAGATCACCGTGATATTTAATTTGTAGTTAGTGTAAAAATGATGACATGATAGTCTCTTATTAATAAAAAATTTTTTGTTATTGTCCCCTTATTAGAAATGAGATATTCTTTGGTTCCAAGACTTCATCATTCTTTTTACATTCGTGATCTTCTTGTAAAACAATTCTTAGAAATATTAACGTCAATGTCAAAATTTTGCGCTTGGTATGCATTTTTTCTATAGTTATGGCTCGCTCATTTCAAGAACGCCCGTGTGTCCGCGAACAAATGCAAAATCTATTGAGATGTTTTTATCTCTTAGGCTTTTAAGTTGCTTAAAGATCTCGACGATTATATTGTTAGATGAAAAATACATTTAAAAAAAATTTTAAATTATCAAAAAAAGTCAGTACAGATGACATATTCTGAGATGACACTATTTTGCTCAGTGATCCATTTAACGGCGAAATTTAAACATAAAAGTTCAGTACAAAAATTGTGCATTCATCACGAATTGTAAATTGAAAGTTCTCGGATCTCAACACCACTCCTGAACACAACAAATGCGAAACCAACTCTTCCATTCAATTTTATTTTTCAACCATAGCAAATAACAGGAAATCTTCTGTGCTCTTGTCAGTAAATTGAACAGTATTGATGGCATTCCTCTCTGAAGGATGAGGAATAAAAAATGGAGAAGAATACAATCATAATTTTTTAAAGAATTGTATTCAAAGCTTTTTTTTATAATTTTGTGTAGTATTTCACTGCATCATATATTGAAAAGGGAATGGAAGATATAATTAGAAAAAAAAGATGGAATAAACCGTTTTTTATTTCGAAATAACTACAAAAGTTTATTAAAGGAATTTTTTCATCAATATTTTTCTAAAAGATAATTTAATTACATTAACATTAACTCGCTTATATAAGGGTTTATTTCTCATAACACTTTCTATTCAGTACTTTTTTCTTCTCATTTTATATTGCTCGTTTTAATTAGTTTTTTTAGTTAATTGACAAAGGTACTATTAAGAAAAAATGGATAATACTTTAAATTAGTATAATTGAACATATCTCCATTCCTTGTTTTCCCAGTTTTTTTTTAAATAGCTTCATTAAGAAAATTTTATTCGTAAAAAGTAAATGAAGAATCTTTTTCATAGCAATTATATCGAGGTGTATAAACACAATTCAATGTTATTGAAAAAAATGTGTATTTGTGAGATCTTTGTATATCAGTAAAAAACGCATAAATGTGCACAGATTTGTGAATAACCACATCTCAAAATTTAAAGGTGTAATGCATTGTATGTTCAATAATGGATAATTTTATATTGTGTTTGATTAAGACCGGTAATTCTGAAGTAAAAAATAATCGAATTCTAAGCAAATCCAATTTATTCCTGTTTTTCTTTTCTTGGTTGCATTCGATTGTGTCATTATAAAAATAAAATTCTGAAAGTTGCTTTATGAGGAGTATTCAAACTAGTCGAAACTTTGACACGTTAACTCTAAGAATGCTTTTAAAAAATGTAGCTATCAATAATAGTATATATTTTTTTTAAAAATATTATCACAGTTATTTATTATATTCATGGAATGCACTATAAATAGAGTTATGATTAATAAGACCCTTAAGATTCCCATTCAAACCAGAGGCAAATTATCCTCTTATATTAGTTGTATTTTATATTTCATTAAAATGCTTCAACTTTTTTCTCTATTAAGAGTTATTGTTACTCATAAAAAGAATGGGCTATTAGATATGGTAATTTCAAACACAATTAGAATGATTTACAACTCTTATTAAATGTCTATATCACACAAATGTCAACTTTTTTTTTCAATTTGATCAAAATGAAGATATTTTGGTGATATTTGGGATTTGAAAAAAAAAAGAAAAATTATAAAAAAAAATTTTATGATTGTAAAACATACGAACAATTTTGCAAGATACATTTTGTCAATTAGTATTATTGAATGTTTCTGAATCCGTGACTCTCAGAACATTGAATTCACATTTAAAAATGTATTTATTCGAATAATAATAGTTTATGTTGACTGGAAGAATACAATATATGAAAATTTACACTTATAACCTGCACTCAAAAATTACTGCGGCGGCAAGCTCAATTAATTTTAATTAGTGGCATATTCTAATTGAGCACAGTTACAATTACATAAGCAGTTAACAATATGCAAATAACGAAGGGTTTGCGCGGGCGGACATTGGCATCACCTTTTTTCACCGATGTGGCAGGCTGACTTGTTAAGTGTCCACACGGGCAGGAGAGGGCGCTTTATTACCATTAGTTACACATTTAACATTTTACATTTCTTTTTAGTTATCGCCACCAAGGACTGTACTTTACATTTATGGGCTCATAATCATTAATTCCTGCATTTAAAAGTGTGTTTGTTGATAATAATCATTTTTCAGGAAATTTTGCGATTTTGTAGAAATACTGTTGTTTGAATCTGATACTCAAAAAAAAAAAAGAAAGAAAGAGAGAAAGAAAAAGAAAAATGACTCTTCTTAAAGCTTAAAAGACTCGATTAGCAAAATGTACAAACACAATAACTAAGCACCGAGCACATTTCGTTAGAAAATCGATTTAAAAATTTTTAAATTTCCTACTTTTCAGCTCACATATCTACTTATAATACAGCGTCTTAAAACATTTAAAATATTTAATAAAAATGAATATTTTTTCAATGGGGAACATGTAAAGGATTAGCTTATTTAGTATAATGATGTAAACAAAAACGTGCTAAAACACATTTTATACCAAAAAAAAATTTTAAAAATGGAACATTTCAGGTAAAAGTAAGAACTACATTAAAATATATGCCGTCTTATATACGATAGCTAAGTCAGAATATAATCTTATTGTTGGAGTTCTTTCACATTTGAAAAAAAAATATTCCAAAGTGGGTGCTATCCTTTGACATTACGCTAAGAAGTCATAATTTGCAATACATACACCAAAATTCAATAAAAATATTTTGTTTAATTTTCTTAAGATCTATTAAAAGGAAATTAGTTAGATTTTCCCTTTTTAGCTAACAAAAACGAGCTTTTAATTTTAATATAAGTACTTTACACATTTATAAATATTTTTATATTTACCTCAGACAAAAATACCATTTAGTGTTTTACTAGAAATTACTTATTTTTAACCAAATTATGATTAAAAGTGGTTGGATCTTATTTTGCACCAATAATGCTTCTTGAATTAGGATTGTGAAAATAATAAATGTACTTCATAATAGATTTCTTACTCAATAAAAGCAATACATTAATCATGTGCTTGAATGGGAAGCCATACCATTCGAGCATAAAGAAAATATTTCTTAATACATCACAAAAGAAATAGCGAAAATGAGGGAAAGCTGTTCATCAAATAAAGATATCTTCTTCAAGAATGTATGGCTTCCTCAGAATAACAAAACAACATTCAAAGTATGTGTTTAAATCTAGAGACACCAATGAAAACTCTATTACTTGAATTACGTTTTTGAAAATAAATAATAATTTACACTCCAGCAAAGGGTAATTTATATCTCTTCGTACACATATAGCTTAAATAAAATAAGAATAATAGAAAACTTTTATCAGAATATTGCAATTTTTTCAGTTTTTACTTAAGGATATTAGTCCAAATTTTAATAATATTTTGCTAAAAAACGTTCATCATAATGAGGATTTTATAATAAGAACGACTTATGGCGAGATTCACAACAATGTGCTGGCTGAGAAATACATATAAGCAAAAAAAATTATTTTCATATAAATTATGCACCAACTGTAGTTTGAAAATTTGTATGGGAATCTGCCTCAGATGTCATATAATAGTTGCTTCGAAATGCAAAGCTTTCCTGTCTCTCACGGTACATAAAGAAGTTTATTCAGATGTGACCATATACATAAAATGTGCCCTTCAGTATTAAAAAACACAGAATAGTTTATTTACAACAGATAATTGGTAAATAACAGTATTCAAAATAATAATATTATTATTAAACTATTATCGTAATGCTCAATAGAACGTTTGTGCAATTTATCCTCATTAATTCATATGTTTTAGTGGTGTTATTAGAGGCTTTATCTTATTACTTGAATACAATATTTTCATGTCGCCACGGTAGCTGAGTGATCAAGGTATCGGATCGTGATTGGCCTTGTCATGAGTTCGAGCCCCGTACCACTAAAGATCCGCCGTGAAGGTGAGCGATGCACGTTAAATTTGTCCAGAGCTCAAGCATCCTCCCGTTGGTGTAAGCTCAGGTGTCGTCCACGTCACTTGACCATGGTTCAAAATTACGTGGTCAATCGCCAAAAGCCCTAGCGCAGCTGAACAGTGCGATGTTAATATTCATTCACTCACTCACAATATTTTCATTTCCTGATTATCATGTTGTCTATACCGTTGCGATAATACGTAACTACCGTTTATTTAACTTATATACCGCCGTATACTATGTATGGCTTATGCCCTTGAGAACCATTTACTTTTCTTAAAATTATCTAAGCAAAAACAAATGGAGAAGGTGCGTACCACAGGCGTAGCTAATTCTGAATGGACCATGTATAAAAATCCCTTTAGGGCTCTTTTTTAGGTATGAGAATCGTGTTGGTGGGACTGTAGTTAGACATGTTAGAGCCCCTGCAGCTTGGGGGTCCCATATCATTGATACGGCTCATACGGCGGTAGCTGCACCCCTGTTTCGTACTTTTTCACAATTAATAATTTTATTTTCTCGTACTCTCTTAGTTGTAATAATTAATATAAACCAAAATATTGGCAACTTTCTCGCTAATTAACTTCCCTAAAATTTTGAATTTTATTTCTTTTGACACATTTTTGTGCTTAAATGCTCTTCCTATTGAATTTTTTTTTATCTTCAGTCTCCTACATAAGAGTTATCACGATTGCCAACTATATCCGAGTGAAATCCGGATGCGTAATTTAAGCTCACTCTTCAGAGAAATATACCTAAAGAAATTATCAGTTCAAAAATTAAGAGTATAATGATGGGTCTTTTTTTCTATTTGGATTCAGTGAGGCATCGATACCTACAATGTGTTGACTAAGTTAAAGGGAAGAAAAGGAAAGAGGTAATTCCGCATCTATCTACAACAATTAAAAATGATTACATTACCATAAATAACTCTTTAGAGTTTGAAGTATTGTACTGAGTGTGTGTCATCACCACTTAAGCCAGAGAACACCATATATGCAGAAATAAAAAAAATTGTATTCTTTCCCTAGTTAGAAGTCGGAAAAAAATACATTATGTGTTGGGGTGCAGCTGTATGTAGACTTGTGTTTATGTTTTTGTTTTTAATAAGCGTTAAATGTTTCAATTTGGACATCGTTTCTTAATTTTTTGAGTCCATTCATTAGAATGGGATTCTATCAACACATTATATGAAAGTTAATCAATATATATTATAAAAGAAATTGTGTACAATATACGTGCGACTAAAACTCAAAAATGAATCAAGGCACAATCAAGATAGTTATATGGTGGTGGTAGCCCTATATACCCAATCCATGAAGAAGGTTCCCATTTTTACCTGAAGTAACCTCTTGTGGTCGTTGGGAGGACTTAAAGGGAAGTACAGGTAAATATATTCCCGTTTTTGAACTTTTAGACCTACGGACTTTGAAATTTAGCAGGAGCATTCCTTTCATACAGTATATATATGCTGTAAAAGATGTTTTACGAAAATAGATCCACACCGACGTTGCGAAGGCTTAAGGGGCATTATAGATAAATATTCCTGTTTTTGAACTATTAATCCTGCAAACTTGATATTTTGTAGGCAATTTTGTTACATGGAATAGAGATCTGTTACAAAAGGGGTCGACGAAAATAGTCCTTCAAGGTGTTGTGAGGGTATAAGAGGCGTTTTAGATAAATAATAAGTGCATTCATTAAACAGTTACTTTACATTTTTCTATACCTTTTTTTGTACCGAGTTTTACTCTTTTTACAATTCAACTATTATAACAAGAATATTTTTTAAAAAAAATCAACCCACCCGAAGAACAGGTACTACTGCAGATAGATATATATACAAATATATTCATTGACCGCAATTTAAACTCAACTATTTATGCTATAGATATCGTTGCATCCATCATTGAATCATTGATTTTTTTTCAGATTTCTTTATGAATTTTTTGTGATTTCTTTTTTACCACCTACATTGATATTTACTAAAGTAAAGAATACTTTAAACTTTTTTTTTATGTCGAGTTAAATTATAATTAAAAAGCACATAATTATCTACTACTTAAAGAAACGTTAATTCTATGGTGTTGAAACTGTCATAAAATAATAACTATTTATAACGTATTTGAAAAATATAGTGGAAGTAATGAAAGAAAACATTTTGAAAATATGTAAGGTATTTATCGTAATTTGCTTTAAGTTATTTCTTTTCGTCCAGCTTTTTCTTATCGAATTTAGAGATTTAAGTCGCTTCAACAATCGCACTTTGCAATAATGAGCCCCATTTTTTATGCAATTATTCAAGCGTAACAATTTAAACATTAGAAACACACAAAAAATCGAATATATTTTCTTAAAAATTCCAGACGTCTGGCTCATAAATTGGCACAAGGACATGAAAATAAAAATTAACTGCATACAAATTATTCTTTTCTTTTGAATTCAAATATTTCTGAAATGAGCAAAAGAACTAACAAAAGAATATTAGTTTAAAGTATTTACTGCAAGAATTATTTCATACTACAATAATTAGGGAAAAAACAGTTTCTCAAATTTATTTTTTGTACTTACTTTTTTTTCCTGACATAATTCATTATATTTTATTCAATTGTGTTAGTTATTTTAATATATGACTCGCATATTCTTTTTAAGACATTTAGATCAGAGAAAACAGATTTATTATGAAAAGAAGTTAAATATTTCTTAAAAAAGAAATATTTAAACTTAAATATAGGGATACTGAATTTTTTACATTAATGTGTAAGTTTTCCATTTGAAGTCCTTTTTTGCATATTAGTTTTAATAGTGCGTTTTAGAATAATTACAATTTTAAAACTTTCTATTATATATAAACATAATTTTTCTTACCTTTATATATACTTTATTAGTAGAAATTTTATTACCTGTATTTAAAAGGTTTATATTACATTAGATTATTAATTTTATGTTGGTTATCTATTACAAAAATATTTAAGGTAATATAATAAATAATCGCTTAATAATCGTCTATCTAATTAATAATCTAATAAAAAATCGTCTGATAATACTCTCTATAATTTTAATATAACCCCATACTGCTTATAATTGTATTTAATAGAACGTGTGTTTACATATTCCTACATTAAATGTTTCAAAAATTAAATTAAAATAGTTTTATTTCTGTTTCTGAAATATTTTCAAATACTTTAGAATACCTTAAAATTAAAATTGATAATTTAATCAAGAAATGTTTATTTTTAATTTGAAATAAGTGATAAAAAAAACAACTTTTGAGAGCCTTTCCACATGCTCTACATTTATACATCTCTTTCTGTACGTGTACATAAATACATATACTTTTTTAATTACTTCTATCAGAGAAAATGAAATGATTTGAAAATAAAAGATAAAAGATTCAAATCGATATTGAAAACTTAGAAACTTAAATGCTGCACTATTTTAGAAATGTTTGACTGAGGATAGATTGTAATTTTGTATAAAGGGGGAGGAGGTAACACCCGTTTTATAGCTAGCCGACTACCTTCCCTTTTGCTATATATATATATATATATATATATATATATATATATATATATATATATATATATATATATATATATATATGTATTAATCACGTATTATGATCTTTTAAAATACCGAATTTCGTTTAACTTATGTTTTTAGTATTAAAAAAATATACGATGGCAAAAAAAATAACTTCGAAATCGAAGTTAAGAGTTTTGTTTTGCAGTTTCTGAAGAACACACACACATATTAAAATGTAGGGTCCCCAAGTTTATTTAATTTTCTGGGTAGCGAGATGGATTACACAGATTTGATAAAAACACATTTTTTTTTACAATTTTACAACGTTAATTGATAAATTTAATTTTTCTAAACTAAGTCTAGGTATCAGGTACTATGTGGGGTCCCTGTTGGGTTTCTTCTCAATGGTCTAAAACTGAATCCCGTATCGTCTAAGTTCTGCAAAAAGTGAAGCAGAGTTTATCGTTGGTCACTCACTGATCTCTTCAATTTCAGTTGCCTCTCACTGATATCCCTGATCATCTTCCAAAATATCTTTTTAAGCCAGTAATTCTCAAAATTGAAATACTTACGACCCATTTTCAATCATAATTTTCCTCGCACCTCCCTCTTACAATAACATAGTATTGAATGCAATAATAATGTACTTTCAAGCTAAAATTACAATATAACCTTCGTTGTAGAACATTGAAATTATTAAGATAATTATTAAATTTTGTATATGTGTTGGTTTGAAGTAATATATTGTTACGAATTTTGTGTAAATAGTTTGTATTAGAGTATTTAATGCATTTATATTACTCTAAGTTATGTTTATTTCATGTTAAAATTGTACTATATCCACAAGCAACGCCGCCCTTTACGTTATAATGTCGATTCAATGAAAACTTGGCGGTAGAGCCAAGTTGGCGACTATTTTGGCGTCATTGGTGACCATGTTGAAGAGCGGAGAACCCTCTGGAATCCTCTAGAAAGTAGTAGATCTCTCCACAAGTGTCACGTTCAATGACACGAGCGGTTATATTTCTGGAAGTTTCTGCCGCGCCTATAAAAGAAGATGCTTGCCTTTACGGGGATGAGTCGATTAAACCAGCGAGTAGTGAGGATTGTTTTGACTAGCGATTAGCTCGTCTGTGCGTTTGAATAATCTTTACGTACGTGTATTTTTAAACACTGGGGATTGTGTTTGATTGTTGTTGAAGGTGTGAAGACCTTCGGATATTTACCCTGTAATTATTGCCGCTGAATCATGTATTTAAGGGATTGGATTTTTGTTAATAAATTAATATCACTGTGGAAGAGCTGTTAATTTTCTTTGTGATTGTTTTTGCATAAAATCCTAGAACCCGGATCTACGTAACAGTTTGGTGTCAGAAGCGAGATTTTATGCCAATAACAAGAGCGATGGATGAGCAACTGAAGGCTCTGTTGGAAGGCATCAATGCCTTGAAAAGCGGCCAAGAAGATATGCAGAGAAGCCAAGAAGAAATGAAGTAAGGTCAAGAAGATACAAAGAATGAGTTAAAAGATAGAATGGAGAAAAGTCAGGAATACAAGAATAATCTAGAAAAGAAAATCGACAATGTTGAAGAGAAAATCAATAGTGTGGAAGAGAAAATAGCATTGAAAATTGAAGAAAAATTGTAGTAGTAGAAGAGAAGATAGAGAAGAAAGTAGAACAAGTTGAAGAAAGAATTGGAGAAATAGTTGATGAAAGAATTGAAGGAGTGGGTGGAAATTTTAGCCTTATATCACAGAGAATGGAAGATCTTGAGAAGAAACTTCTAGCTGGCGGAAATGAGTACAAAAGCAAGAGTCTGCATGTGTCTGCCTTTCTAGAACCTGTGCTTGCTTCTCCAGTGCCTGTGCCTGCCTCACCAGTATCAGTGAAACTGTCCACCTATGATGGAAAAACGAACTGGGAAGTTTACAAGATACAATTTTCAATAATTTCGGAAGCCAATGGATGGACTGAGGGGGTAGAAGCATGTCAGCTAGCAGCATATCTTAGAGGAGAAGCCACCGACATACTGCAGACTCTTCCCGACACAGAGAGACTGAATTTGAACTCCCTATATAATGCTCTGGATCTTCGATTCGGCCAGAAATACTCCAAGAAATACGCACGTCTGCAAATGAAAACAAGACTCCGGAAAACCGGAGAAAGCTTGCAGGAATTTGCCTCCGAAGTAAAAAGGCTCGCCAACTTGGCTTTCTCCGACCACCCAGCAACTGTGCGAGAAGTAATCTCTTTACAGTATTTCGGGGACAGCCTGAAGGAGAAGGAAATTCAGAAGGCTGTAAGAATGGCAGATGTCGTTAAATCTGCCACATATATGCCCTGAAAGGGGAGACCGCCAATGAAGCCAGTTTCAGAGACAGCTATTCCGTCCGAGGAGCTAGAGTGACTACAGATGCGCCCTGTGAATCTCCATGGAGGAAGGAGATTGAGAAACTGAGAGAGGAAATTCAAGATTTAATGGCTTAACGTCAGAACCTAAATAGACGTAGAATCACATGTTGGGGGTGCGGTGGAGCAGGGCATCTGAGAAGTAGCTGCCCTCGAATGAATAAAGAAGATCACAACATCAAGTGCTGCTGGGGGTGCGGTAGAGCCGGGCATATAAGAAGTAACCGCCCTCGAGTAAATCAAGAAGATCCTTGTCGTACAAATGTAACAGAATCAAAGAAAGTGTGCAGCAACCGAAAAGGATCAGCAGATGAAAATGGAGACGTCCGTTCGAAAAGACCCTGTTTGGAGAGCAGCACGAATCTCTCAAACAGCTTGAGAGTAGAAAAGAAATTTAACGTGATAGATCCAGTAGTCCGCCATGTCACGATGCCCTCAACATTGGCATTGGACCCGTGGAGTGATGAGAGCATCCGAAAAGATCAACTGGCTGATCCTGAAATAAAACCAATCATAGAACTCAAGAAGTCGTCTGATGAAAAGCCCAGCTGGCAAGACATCGCCTCTGCCCATCCTACAACAAAGCGTTACTGGGCTCTTTGGGACTCCCTCCATCTGAGGAATGTTATTTTATATCGAAAATGGGAGTCTGACGACGGAAAAACATTCAGGTGGCAATTAATACTCCCAAAGAAAAGTATTTCAACAGTCCTGAAGGAACTGCATGGCAGTCCAACTGGAGGTCATTTTGGTGTTATGAAGGCCTTACAAAAAGTTCGTGATCGCTTCTTCTGGAGCAATGTGCGGACTGACGTGGAAAAGTGTTGTCGCATATGGGACCCCTGTGTCTTGCACGCAAACGTCCCAGAAAACGCACTAGAGGAAGATTGCAGCTGTATAATGTGGGAGTGCCTTTCGAACGAATAGCTTTTGACATCCTAGGTCAGGGATGGCGAACCAGTGGCACGCGTGCCATTGGTGGAACTCGACACAATATTTTTAGCACGTCAGTGATCAAAATGGTTCACATTTTATTTTACAAAATTTCATAGTTCACTTTTAAGTATTTCGAATAAACGCGAGTGATCAGGGAGCACACTCGTTTGTTATTGTCTTGCCTTAGTTACGTTGTAGACTATAATTGCTTATGATGTAAAGTTTGTCAACGCATAGCACAGTCTATTTCATTGGTACAACTGTTAAAAGTTTACTACTGTTATATTTACTATCTTCAACTGTTTTTTAACATGGCTAGTTCAACAAAAGAACAAAAAGTGAAAGTGAGTAAGTGTAACAGAGAATTTCAAATTTGGTGGACCCAGAAACATGGCATGATTAGTAAAGTCGACCAAGCGGCATGTGCTTTATGTTCTGGAATATTGGTATGCAGAACATTGTTTGTAAAACGGTATTTTAAAATAAATCACAAACTCCCTCTTGTCAAAAAAAAGTGAACCACAGCAAAAATAATTAATTGCTATGAAACCGTTTGGCAGATGACTCAAATTTACCATGTATTTTACAAAAAGTAACATATTAGAATTCTAATATAAATTATTTATCATCCTATCTGAAACAACAAAAGTCACACTGATGTAACTTTAAGTTTAACTACACGAATAACTGAAACATTTATAACTATACAGCGTAATTGTATTTTTTTCGTATTAAGTAGTTTTGTGTTATTCGTATTTAGTTTTTTGCCATTTTTCCAATAATTTCAAGTCAAAATAATTTGACGGCGCATCTATACGTTATAATACACTTCTTTGAAAAAAATGGCACATTGATCCATAAAAGTTTGCCACCCCTGTCCTAGGTCCACTTCCGAGATCGTCAGATTGCAACAACATCACCCTGGTTGTCATGAACTACTTCAATATGTGGCCTGAATCCTATCCTATTCCCAACCAAGAGGCCTCAACTGTTGCAGAGGTTCTAGTTCAACACTGGATCTCACGATTTGGGTTTCCTCTACAACTGCACTCCGATCACGGGAGAAACTTCAATTCTGCAGTTTGCAAGAGACTGTGTGAAATACTCGCCATCAACAAAACCATGACAACAGCTTTGCATCCTCAGTCTGACGGCATGGTAGAGAGATTCAATCGGACCATTCTGAACAGCCTTTCTCTCCTGGTATCCAGTAATAAACAGGACCGGGACAAGAAATTGCCCTTTTTCCTGTTTGTCTACAGGAGTGCAGTTCACGAGACCACCAGCTATTCCCCATCCCACATGCTCTTTGGACGTGATCTTCGTCTGCCTACGGATCTTCTGTTCAGATGCACCCTTGGCGCCTGAGGAGTATATCAAGAAACTCCAGCCACGGATGGAGGAGATGGAGGAAATGCACCATCTGGCTAGGGAAAGAATCGGCATGGCTTCCGAGAAGATGAAGACCCGAACGACGCAAGAGCAACTGGACACGAAGGCGACAAAGTGTGGTTATGGAATCCGAAATGTCGCAAAGGACTTCCTACGAAGCTGTAGACCAACTGGGAAAGTCCTTGCACAGTTCTAAAAAGACTGAATGACGTTGTGGTGTGGGTACAGAAATCACCACACTCAAAACCGAAGGTAATACATTACAATAGGCTAGCCCCATATCTTGGCCAAGATGAATAAGATCCTTAAGTTCAGACCATGGTCATTAATTATTTTGTAAATAATGTAAATTATTTCTTACTTTTCTAATACCTTAGTTTTATTTTAATATTGGAATTTATGTTTACATTTCTTCATGTGCTTTTAATTTATTTGTATTGTATCTGCTGCGGAATACATTTGTTACTTTATATGTGATTATTATGTGAGCAGTTTGCCTGTAAATAGATGCCTTTTTCTCAGGGACTGTACTGCCCGGCACGTGTAGTCTTTGAGAAAGAGGCAGTGTTACGAATTTTGTGTAAATAGTGTAAATAGTTTGTATTTGAGTATTTAATACATTTATATTACTCTATGTTATGTTTATTTCATGTTAAAATTGTACTATATTCACAAGCAATGCCACCCCTTACGTTATAATGGCGATTCAAGGAGAACTTGGCGAAATCTTGGCGGTAGAGCCAAATTGGCATCATTTTTGGAGACCGAGTTGGTGACTTTGGCAACTATTTTGACGTCATTGGCGACCATGTTGGCCAGCGGAATCCTCTGGAATCTTCTAGAAAGTAGTAGATCTCTCCATTAGTGTCACGCTCAATGACACGAGCGGTTATATTTACTGGAAGTTTCTGTCGCGCCTATAACAGAAGATGCTCGCCGGTACGGAGATGAGTCTTGATTAAGCCAGCGAGAAGTGAGGATTGTTTTGACTAGCGATTAGCTCGTCTGTGTTTGTGAATAATCTTTACGTAAGTGTATTTTTAAACACTGATGATAGTGTTTGATTGCTGTTGAAGGTGTGAAGACCTTCGCATATTTATCCTGTGAATATTGCCGCTGAATCCTGTATTTAAAGGATTAGATTTTTGTTAATAAATTCATATCGCTCTGGAAGAACTGTTTGTTTACTTTGTGATTGTTTAAGCATAAAATCCTAGAATTCGGATCTACATAACAATATGTTTTAAGTAAGCCACATTTAAGTATTATAAGTTGCAAAATAATTTTCAAATAAATCAAATATTTATTTCCTCATTCCTCCATTTTCAAAGTCTAATCCTACATTTCCAACATCCTACTTTTGTGGAAGCGAATTTGCAGTTGAGGCTGATTTAAAGACAAAATACAGATCTCAGCTAAATATAAAAAGAAAAAAATAGAGTGTTATTATATCTAATATTAAAGCCTTCTTTGAAAAACTTGACTCTGCAACACAAGCACATTGGAGTCACTAGGAATTACTAAAATTGTTTGTAATTTAGTATTATTGAATTAATTATCAAATATATTGTGCAGTACTGATACATTTATAGCTAAAATATTATGTTTTGTTCTGTCAGAATGAATATATTTTGTTTTGCTTCCTTCAGTAAATTAACAATTATTTAAATAATATTTTATTTTAAACTTTTCGATAAGCTCGCATCCTCCAAGTAGAGTTATCACTGCTCCCTAGGGGATGCACCCCATAGTTTGAGAAGCGCTGCCTTGAGCCTTTTGGGTGTGGTTCGTCGCCATAAGCCCTCATGTAACTGGACAATGTGACGTCAATATTCACTCACTCACTTAAGCCTTTTGGGAGGACCTCTCTCACGCCTCTTAAGTTTT